>PVJH01022688.1:0-36132 GCA_004026705.1 Nesogale talazaci
CTCGGATTGGAACCCCGGCCTCTCTGCTGGAGAGACAGCAGCAGTGGCAGCACTGGGAGCGTCTCCAAAGAGGGAAGGAGAATGAGAGAGGCCCAGACAGGAGGCGTGAGGGGGTCAGGCGGGGTGGCCAGTGTGACTCAGTGCCCCAGCCAGGAGGGACGGGCACTTCCGGCCACAGAACCAGCCCTCCAGGCTCCAGGAAGCTCGGAAATGACACTGGGAGAGGCCTGGCAGTGAGGGCTATGGAGCCAGTGGGCTTACTCCAGCGGGAAAAACATCTGCCCCAAGGCAGCAGAGGCCGGTTTGGAGGTGGTGAGGCGGGGCGTCCAGCCCCCCACTTTGCCTCATCTTTCTCCTTCCGAGCAGCTGGGGCTTCAGACTCCTGACCTCACAGCAGCCCCACTACACCGCCAGGGCTCATTGGGATGCCAGGAGCACCGCCGCCCCCCGCCCCCCCCCCCCGGCCCCATGCAGGAAACTGAGGCACTGAGAGGTTCAGTGACTTCCCCAGGACAGAAAGCAAAGCGACGACTACAAGACTGACTGTAGCCCAGAGTGGACGCCCCTTCACCTGAGGCTTTGGATGCTGAGAGCAGGATGATGGGTGTGGTGATGGGTGTGGTGATGGGGGAGGGGTGGGTTAAGGGCCAAGCAGAGGTGACCTGATATCCTGGCTCTGCCCCTGGCTACCTGTGACTCCAAGAACTCAAAACCCCACTCGCTGACACAGTCACAGCTCCCTCAGCCCCTGCAGGACAGGGCAGAACTGGCCCCCGGGGGGTTCTGGGACTGAGTCTCTCAATGGGAGTAGGAAGCCTCACCTTTCTCCCATGCAGCAGCCGGTGGGCTCGAACCACTGATTATGGTTAAATGCCCGATGTGTAACCATGACGCCCGGCAAGGCTCCTTATGCTCATAACAAAGTGGAAACAAAGTAAAACTTTAAAACCAAAAGCACAAGCTCTCTGACTCGTTTGCTTTCTTCACAGGCGCAGTGTGGTACTCTGCCCTCTACGAAGCCTCCCTCCTCTATGGTGGCTCGCCATCCCAGGCAAATAAACTTTCATCTTGATACCGAGGGATGCAGGCATCTGCAGAGAAGCATCTGGGGACCACGGGCCCTACCTACGGCTGGAGACATTATCAATTCCAGCTAACATCCCATGCCCCACCAAAAGGAGGCAGTTCCAGCCGTCTCATTGGGGGTGAGTTAATGAAGTGTCACATCACTATGGCCCCAGAAGGACATTATCAGTAGCCAAATAGCCCATGGCAGACAATGGGGTCCCAACCCCGTTCGTAAGGCTAGTCTGAGGGAAGCTGCTGAAGACTCGAGGAAAGATTGGAGAAAGATGTTTCCTTGGTGTCTGACAGAAAAAGAACCTGCGTCCAGGATCGCACCTTTGACACCTTTATGGAGGTCTCCTGTGGTCCCCAGCACTGGGGCGCCAGCCGCGATAGTGGCAGTGACTGGTCTGAGTGAGAGTCGTCAGTGCCTTTGGGACAGATGTGTCCTGGGCCTGCCTGGTCCAGCTGCCCACAGAAACCAGACTGACTTCAGATAATGTCCCCAGTGGGCAGGTAGGAGCTCCAGAGCCTGCATGCTGCCCCAGAGGACTTTCTCACTGTGTGTCTCTGTGAGGACCCAGACCCTGCCCTCCTGCAGCCTCGCCCCCTCCTTATCTCTCAGCTCCCAAGTCTTAGATCAACAGGGAGACCAACTGCCCACCCTCACAGTGTCTTAGGGGGAAAGCACAAGGAGGCGGAGAACTGTGTTGTTTCCTCCTTTAAGGGGTTGCTTCTCTCCTGCTCCATACTCCTCCATGGCTCCCCGGTCCCTTGACCTGGCTCCTCCATCACTTCTCTCCCTTGAAGGCTCTAAAGAGGGACCAGCTCCCGGAGGCTCTAAGTAGGGGGGTAAAGGGCCAGCGGGTTTGGCCCCAAGGCTTTGGTTTTCATTTCAATTGGAGTGGACCCTCATGCCACAGTCATCTCCCATTCCATACTCCATACACATCTTGGTTTGTGACCTTGGCTGGCAGCCCTCTCAGTGGAACACAGGGATGTTCCCGGTGCCTCCTGTAAACCCCCTCCCCCCATTTTCACATGCCCTGGGCTCCGATGGCCCCCCTGTTTTAGGGCCCAGTCCTCATACAGATGGCCCTGTGGACCCACAGACAGAAGAGTCACACATGGAAGCCACCCCCACCCCCCATTGGATCAAAAGCTTGTCCCCTGGAGGGGCCAGAGTTGGGGGAGCAGGGAGTGGATTAGTATTCACAAGCCTACAAACTTTTTTTTTCAATCACAGAATGTAATGCCGCTTGGGCTATATATCTGTTTTATATCCGGAGGTGATGGGGCCATTTGTGGTAATTATTCTGTTTCAAGAGGAAGAACTCACGGGCACAGAAACACCCTATTCCTACAGTCATCCCCGCTGGTGCAGGAGTCGTTACTCACTCAGTCGCCACCCCCAAGGTTAGTGGTTTGAAACCACCAGCACCTCTGTGGGAGACGTCCAGGCTTTTTACTCCCGTAAAGAGCGAGGGTCTCAGACACCCGTAGGGCCAGCTCTACCCCGTGCTGTCGGGTCTGTAGGAGTCGGGATGGACTTCATGGCTGAGGTTTGGTCTTTGACGTCCCACCCCCGCCCAAAGGATTAAAATGTATCAGGTGCAGGAATATAGCCCGCGCTAGGTTATGTGCATCCCTGGCCCCTCCCTGCATCTGATGGATCAGGAACTCCGGGGACAGTCCCCCGGCCCCCAGAGACTGATGGGGGCCCAGGCCCTGACCAGCGGCCACTCACCTTGTCCTCCTCCACCCTGAGGTCCGGCATGGTGCTGATGCACAGGCTGACAGCGGTGGTGGCCACAAACAGGATGGAGAGGCAGGCGAAGACCTTGCCCGGCAGGCCGGACTGCGGACTGTCCACCATCTGCCGCAGCCGGTCCATGAGCAGCCCCCAGCGGGAGGGAGCCCGGGCTGGTGGGCTGGCGTCCCCGGCCTGCTGCAGCTCCTCCTCGCTCCGGTGCAGCTCCGCCAGCTCCTCCAGCTTCTGCAGCAGCTTGCGCAGGCAGCAGCGCTCCAGCCGGGCCTCATCGATGCCCCAGTAGCTCAGCTCCTCGCGGAAGGACAGGGCGCACATCTCCCGCAGCAGGACCAGCTTCCCGGCCGCCAGGAAGCTGGCGATGGCTGCGAAGGCGCTGGGGCTCCGGTCGAAGAAGAACTCCTGGCTGTCGGCATCGTAGTCGTCACACAGCTGGGCGATGTCCTCGCGGCTGCGGCAGGCCTTGAGCTTGCTCAGGCGGCTCTGGGGGAAGGCGTCCAGCGTGCTCCAGGGCAGCAGGTACCGCCTGCCCCCGACGTTGACCAGGACCTCCTCCTGCAGGTCAGTCACCGGGGATGCAGGTGGGCCGCCCAGTCTGCGGGCCCTGCGGTAGTACAGACCCTTGGCAGGCGGCTGCTCCTCGCGGGGCCCTGGCAGGAGCGGGCTCAGGGGGCTGCAGGAACCGAAGGGGTGGTCTCCGGACAATGGCATGGCGTCACCAGGCTGTCCCAGCCTGGGATGAGGGTCCACCTGTCTGGTACCCACAGAGGAAAGGGCAGGAGAAGGCGGACAATAGTCTGAGTTCAAGAGATGCGCGGGCTCACACCACCCACCCCACATGTGTCCTCTGGGAACCCCAGTGTGTGCAAGGCGCCGTGGTGATGGACGGGCCAGGCGCCAGGCTGCTCCTCCCAAGGTTGGCGGTTCAAGCCCACCAGGTCCCTTGAGGGAGGAAGATGAGGCTATGTGCTCCTGTTGAGGTGGGAGGCCTCTGAACCCCAAGAGCTCTTTCCCTGCTGTATGGGGTCACTGTGAGCTTGGACGGACTCAGTGGCCATTGGGGTGGATGCTGTGGGCTCCCGCGTGGTCACCCCGTCTGTCGGTGGAGGCTGGTGAGGGGCTAAGACGCTGAGCACAGTATTTCTTGTTTTGTTTTTTCCCCTTTTCCTACGTAAGTCTAGCTTGTTCGTTTATTTACTTAAAATCATTTTATTGGGGGCGCTTGCAGGTCTTAGGACATTCCATGCAGCAATTTTTACCTTCATCTCTAAAACATTTTCTACCTGAGCCCTTGGGATTAGCTTCTCTTTCCCACCCCCACCCCCATCCTCCCACCCTCGTGAATCTTTGACCAATTAATTATTGTTCTTGTTGTTATTATTATTATTTCATATCTCACGCTGTCCGTTGTCTCCCTTCCCCATGTGTCTGTTAATTGTCTTCCTTGGGGGCGTATACAGTCTTGTGAAGGGGTGTCCCTTTCTCCCCCCGCCCCCTCCTTTCTGACACCGGCTGAGCACATGGTTGCAGACGCCTTAGACTGAGAGGGACGAGGAAGAAAGGCCTGGTGACCCATTTCCAAAAGATGAGCCAGTGGAGCGCACCCTTCTCGTCTGGCAACGACCATGGGGTGGAGTGGGGAGAAGGTCTGGGCAGTGTGTCCTTCAGTTGGGCATGGGGTCGATAGGTGTCAGGGGGACACTGAAGTGGCCGGGTGTTGTCAGGAGACCAGTGAGCCCCGGGGTTCTCCCCTTCGGGGAGCACAGCCCCAGCCCCAGAGAGTGGCCCAGGAGTGGGGTCTCAGCCATGTGCTCTGGGCCAGCCGGAGACAGTCAGCCAGACAGACAAACTAACCAGAAGACCCCACTCATGGCCATCGAGTTGTTTCCGGCTCCCAGGGAGCCTGTCGGACAGGGTAGCACTGCCCGCCCCTGTGGGTTTCTGAAACCGCAGCCAACTCTTTAAGGAAATAGAAAACCTCATCTTTCTCCCGAGAAGCCGCTGGTGGTTTCAATCCACTCACCTTTTGCTTAGCAGCTCAAGGCGTAACCATGATAACACCAGGGCTCCCTCGCATGGTACAGGTCCACACATTCACCCCCTGCGACTCAGAGCCCCCCTCCAGCACAGGAGAGACTGTGACTCGTGACGGGACCAGAGAGCCTCGGCTTTCTCTCAACAAGTGGCTGCCGGTTTTGAACTGCCGACCCCTCAGATCACAGCCCGATATGTCAACACTGTACCACCAGGGCTCCTTGCAAAGCACCGTGGGGGAAAATAAGGCCTCGGAGGACAGAAGCTGGAGCCCACCGGCCTGCTCCCCTGCCCACCCAGCCCCCGGCTTGGTCTGCACAGCTGGCCACCGCCGCCTTGTGCACACCTCACAGGAGACAGGGAGCATTATGTCAGTATCCCCACCCGCCCCTCCCACTGTCTCCACAGCCCCACGAGACTGACAGCAGCATCTTCCTGTCCCAGGCGGGGGAGAACCCGACCCCCAGCCTCGTGCTCAGCCTGGCGTCCCAGAAAGCTCAGGCAGTACTGATTCTCAGACCCTCAGTGAGGCAGGCCTGGGTTCCAGGCTATCCAGCCTCCAGCTCTTCTCCTCTGCATTCTCACTCAGAGGTCACAGTGGGGGGGATGGGAGGGACCCTTCCTGCCTCCCATGACAGCACTCCTCCTGGTTTGACTAGTGCTTGTCTCACTCTTCCTTGCTGTGTGACCTTGAACCAGTCACTCCCCCTCTCTGGGCCCTGCTCCCTTTGTCTGTGATAGGAAGGCAGCCTTTAAAAGGACCTTCTTACCCCCAGACCTACCAGGACGATGTCGGGTTCAGTGTGGGCGCTCAGTGGGTGATCTCAGCCTGCGACTCTGCCCCAGACTGTCTGCCCGGCCAGGGAACCGAAAACTGCATCTCCAGGAGACCTCAGGTAGCTGACTGAGAGAAAAGTTCCCTTCTGTCTCTCTCACAGGGGGGCAAAGCCAGGGGAGACTTGGGCCAGTGTCTGTGTGCCCCTTTCATGCATTGCCCAGGGCATCACGTGCTGCCCTGGGGAAGGTGAGCAGCCTCCAGACACCAGAGCCCTCCCCAGAATCCCCGTGCAAAAACCGAGGCTCAGAGAGTGCCAGTGACTTGTCCAAGGTCACACAGGGAGCCCCAACCCCACCCACTAGAAGGTCTACCCCCTCCCCCCACACAGGTGCTATCCAGCACTCAAGAGTCATGCTTTTCTGTATGCGGAGTACAAACTCCATGTTGCAAGCACCTGCCCTCTCCACCCCCCCCCAAACAAACAAACAAAACAAAACAAAACAAAACAAAACAAAACAAAAACCCAGCAGCCAGCAATACTCCTCTCCGCGCCTGTAAAAGGGACCCATCCTCTCCCTCTCTGGAGAAGAGTGTTTCATGACACGGGGACTCCTTTCCAGCAAACCCAAGCCCCCTGCAGCCACACCAACTTCCCCAAAGTTTAACTCACCCTCTCGTCAGGTCGGTTGTTCCTTGGCGGCCGGGCAGGGGAGCCCCTTACGATGCACCTTGGGCACTGTCCGTCCCAGGGAGCAGGAGGTGAAGAGAACCCCTGCCCCTTACCCCCAGCGGTCTCTGGCTGAGTTAGTCTGCAAGCCTCCTCAGCATGCCTCCTCCCAGAAGACCAAGTTCATTTATCCTGGGTCTCCCTCTCTCCAGCAGCTGCAGAGAGCCACCGGGGCAGCGTCAGGGTATCCCTTGCCAAAAGGCACCAGCCGCTGGGAATCTGCCCCGGCTTCCGCGGCAGGCAGTGCCCTCGCTCCTCAGTTCCACAGGGCCAGTCAGTCAGTGAGGTCCTGCAAGGGAGGAGGGGGGGGGGCAGTGGAGAAAAGGGAAGGGCTTAGAAGTAATCTCTCTATCAGCCAGCTGCAGCAGCAGCAGCAGCAGCAAGCAGAGCTACAGCCACCCTGCCAACTGCCTGGGAGGCACAGGGAGTCCTCCCCCTCTCCCGGCCTCCAGCCAAGGAGCAGCCTGAAGTCTGACCTGGGGCCCAGCCTGAAGTCTGGACGTGGGGCCCAGCACAACCTGGGATCCGTCTCCAGGCACTTGGGAGGCTCCTGGGAGGGGGCTGTTCACAGAGCTAGAGCGGGCCTGGGCTTTGAGGCTATGGGGGAAACTTTGTTGGCTGCTCCGGCTGAGGAGAGAGCTGGACAGAGAAGGCTGGCCTTCCTGCCCTTGGAACTTTCTCCAGGGGCAAGGGCTGCCTGCTTGACCTCACATGCTAATTGTTGCCAGGGGTGTACACCTGCCCGGGCCGTTGTTCAGCGGTTGTCCTTGTTGCGGGCGGAGTGCAGTAGGCTCCCAGAGTGAGGGGAAAACGAGGGTGCATCTTAGGGTCCGAAGGTGTGGCCCCCTAGAACGTTTCATTATACTGGAACTATTAGGTTCAGAATATCTTTTTCTTGCTTTCCTGCTCTAAAAGACTTGGTGTGTGCATGGGACCGCGGCCCACTGGGACGGAGGTTCGATTCCAGCAGTGGGGCTGGGCCTCCTACTCCCACCGCCGGAGAGCAGTGATGCCAAAAAACAAACAAACAAACAAACAAACAAAAAACTTGGTGCATCTTATGGTCCAAAAAATATGGTTTATGATGTGGGAGGCAAGGCCGTAGCTCGAGTCGGGCCCTCTGAGTCCCCTCAGTGAGCATCCTTGCTGCTCTTAAAGCGGTCTGGTGCTGCCCCTCTGCCCAATGCAATGCCTTCTTCAGTCTCTTGACCGCCTCCTCCACGAGCACTGGCATCAAAGCCGTTTCTCTTTTGACAGTGAAGAAGACACCCAGACGTGGACAGTGCCTGTTAAGCCACATGCTTTCTTGTCTGGAAGAGATGAAAGAACCTTAGAAAGAACCCGCCAAAGGCTTTATTTCCCTGATGCCGGCGGTGTTCTTGGTCACGAAGCATAAGGTCAGTGGTTTGAATCTAACCACGGAAGAAAGGCCCAGCAGCCCACTTGTGTAGGAGCCAGCCGCTGAGAGCCTGGAGCGTTCAGCTTCCACGGGAGCACGTGGAGCTACTCTGTGTGGTCTTACCCAGAAGTTCGGCTTGGGGGCCTGCTTGTGCACCCAGGGACACAGTGCTTCCTGGGTCGGCCTGAAGGACCATCCACTGGGCTCCCTCATCAGAGCCTGCTGTGAGTGGAGCCAACTGGATAGCACCCAGTCACCAGGGACCACAGGAGGAGCCCGGGACACAGCGGGGTACTTGGTAGGCTGCTAACTGCCAGGCCAGCAGTTTGACCGTGCTAGCTGCTCCTTGGGGGGGGGGGGGGGAACAGGAGTCTTTCTGCTCCTGTACAGAAGTCTGGGAAGCCCAGAGAAACAGCTGGAGCTGACTTCATGGCAGGACTTCATGGACCACTCAGACTTCAGTCTCATGACCCTGAGACCAGAGGAACTAGATGGTGCCTGGCTACCACTGTTGACTGCCCTGACAGGGATCCCTTTAGCAGGTCCTAAAGGATGGGAGAAAACGTGGTACCAAATTCAAAGTCTTAAAAAAAAAAAAAGGACCAGGGGACTTGTTGGATAGAGATTGATGGAACCCCCAGGAGGATGGGGGTCCTTGGTCACCCTTTATGAGTCTGGCTCCATTTCCAGCCCCAAGATAGAGAGAGGTGTGTAAGGGGAGGTACATGCATTTCAGAACAATCAACCATTGGCGGTCAAGAGGGCAGCCTTTACCCAGGGACAGAGTCCAGAAGGGGTGGGAAAGGAGCAGAGAGGGAAACCAGAGACACTGGGAGGAGGAAGTTGGGTGGCAAGGGTGCATGATGGAATCGAAGCCAAAGAGGTCCAATGAAATGCATGCCAATGGCTGAAGAGAAAAGGGGCCTACTCTCTAAGCCTTTCCCCAATTCACAATTAAAAGAAAAAAAGGTTAAGGAAAATATTTTACACGTAACTGAGTGGAAACTTGGAAGGTTCTAACAGCAACTGTGTGTGTGTTATCAGAAGCAGATTTATTGATGAGCAATCCCATCATTTACCATCAGCCCTTTGAAGATCTGTTTGCTCCAGATCCCTTCTGCCTCCGTGGAGGTTGGAAACATCCCCGTGGTGATCTTCCTGAGAGGGGCAAGAAGGTGGTCAGGCCAGTGTGCTGCTTGACTTGCTTCTGTGTCCCCGCTACTCCACAGTGAGCATTGCATCAGGCAGGTCTGAGAAGCTAAAAGCAATAGAATACATTGACCTGATTTATTTTTTTTTAAATGTGGGAGCTTTGTTCCCTGTTGGCACACACCATTTTTCATCCTAATAGGAAACATTTTGTTTGACTTGACTTTGCTGTCAGCAGAAATTTGGGCATTTGCACCCAACCTCCTCCCTCATGAAATAATTGGCAAGGACAGAAAGGACTCCTGGATCGGTACTTGGAGAAAATCAGAATGAATACACTGTAGCTGAGAAGTGGGGTGAAGGTGGGGTGTAACCCAGTTATATTTAATTTTTCCTCCTAAACTTTTTTTTTTTTTTTTTTAGGCATTACTGCTCCCTAAACTTCTTAATGGAAAACCAAGATCCTTGGGTGGTGATGTGCTTTGAAGCAGGGCTGGGCTCTGCCTGGTTCTACTCGCAAGGTCAAGTGGGCCCTGAACTAGACATTTGCCATTGATGCTTCTGGCCCATGAATTGAGGAATGAGCCTTCAATGAACATCAAATGGAAGGGGAAATGAATGGAAAGCAGACTAGATGGATATTGGATAGAGGGGTGAATGAATGAATGGGAAGATGGATGGGTAGGTGTTGGGATGGATGGAACAATGAATGGGTAGATGACAGACGGGTGAATAGAACTGGGGATGGGTATTGATAGATGGGGGAATAGATGTGTGGATGGATAGATGATGGCATTGATGAGTGATGGGCAGATGGATGGGTGGGTGGATATAAGTTGCGATACAGTTAAGGTTTTGTGTCAACTTGGTTGGATCAAGATTCTCACGGCTTTGGCAGTTAAGACCTAGTGATCCGCCATGATGGGTTCCCTCAGGGGTGCGATTTGCTCCCATGGGGAGATGGTGCTGGCGAGGTGACAGGGAAGAAGATGGATCATGCGCCAAATCATTTGTCATCTCTCTAAATTATCTGCAGTGGACACGCTTTGTTTTCTCCCATCTCTCTGAAGCCTCGTTCTGCATAATGAGGTGCGTCTCCCCCTTGCAGCAGGAGTCGCTGCTCCTACAGGCAAGGAGACTCAGAAGTACAGAGAGGTCAAGTAGCTTGTCCAAGGTCACTTGGTGCTGAGGGATCAGAGGTGAAAGCAGGCATTCTGTGTACAAGCACCCCTGGTGGTGCAGTGGGTTTGACATCGGGAAGCTAATCTCAAGGTTGGCTGTTTGAAGCCACCAGCCTCACGGAGGGAGAGAGATGAAAAAATGAAGTCTTCTACTCCCACACAGAGTTTCCACTCCAGAAGCACAGCCTATGTGATCACCAGGTGTTGAAGGGATCAGGTATCAGGCATCAGAGAACAAAGATCAAATCATTGTGAATGAGGGGGAATGCAGATTGGGGACCCAAGACCCATCTGTAGGTAACTAGACATCCCCTTACAGAAGGGTCGTGGGGAGGAGATGAGCCAGACAGGATACAATATAGCAATGATGAAAGATACAACTTTTCTCTAGTTCTTAAATGCTTCCTCCTACCCACTATCATGATCCCAATTCTACTCTACAAATCTGGCTAGACCAGAGTATGTCCACTGGTATAGATAGGAACCAGAAACACAGGGAATCCAGGACAGATGATCCCTTCAGGACCAGTGGTGAGAGTTAGCAGGAGGGTAAAGGGGAGTTGGGGTAGAAAGGGGGAACTGATCACAAGGATCTACTTATAACCCCTGGGGGGTGGGCAACAGAAAAGTAGGTGAAAGGAGGTGTTAGACAAGATAAAACAATAATAATGTATACATTATCAAGGATTCATGAGGAAGGGGAGAGTGGGGAGGGAGGGGGAAAATGAGCTGATACCAAGGTCTCAAGTAGAAAGCAAATGTTTTGAGAATGATGTTGATAACAAATGTACAAATGTGCTTGACACACGATGGATGGATGAATGGATGGATGGATGATTGTGTTAAAAGAGTTGTACAAGCCCCCAATAAAATGATTTTTAAAAAGGGCTCCAGCTTCAGAGACTCCCTGCGCAGGGAAGTCCTCCCCCCCATCCCACAGGGCTATGGTGAGTCGGGGCCCCTCAATGGTGGCAAGTCCCTTTGGGATCTGGGCTCTGTGGTGCACGGCCTCAACCTGCTCTGCTGTGCTGATGAACAAGCGAGCCCAGTGGCCCTGAGGCTAGATGGGGCAGTGGAGCCCTGCTGGCTCTGTGGGTCAAGCATTGGACAGCTCATTGCAAGGTCAGTGGGTCAAATCCCCCGGGGACTTTGTGGGAGAAAGTGGAGGCTGTCTGGGTACAGGATCACGGTGGGCTGGGTTTCTGGCTGGGGGTTCCTGGCAGAGTTCTCGCCTTCTGAGAGACAATCCTCTCTTGGCTCACTCTTCCCCCCTTCCACACCCCCCCCCCAGAGAAGCTACCACCCCCTGTCAAGGATGGCCTGCAGACAGCTATGGTGCTGAGCAACTCCCAGTAGATCTTTCAGACCCCAAATAAAATAAAAGGGTGCGGTGTGTTACTCCCAGTAGAGTAGAGAAACAAATTCATAAACATGCATATGGATATAAGGGAAAGGTTTATATACAAGAAAAATAGAACATTGAGAAAGCATCCCAACCCAGTCCATTCCAAGGTCATAAGTTCAATATTAGCCCATATGTCCCATAACAGTCTAGAAAGTCTCCTTCCGACGCACGAAGCACGTGCAGTAAAGGCATCCTGGCACTGGCAGGGTCTCCCCATGGCTCCTCATTTCCAGGGTTCAGGGTCTATCAGTAGTATCCATTGGCAGTGGGAGCATTTCAGCACTGGCAGGGAGCGCTCTGTGGCTTCTCCTCTGCTCCTCCATTCTCAGAAATCAGGATCCATCAGCCTGCTGTCATCGCCTCTTATCAGTAGTTTGTCGTCTTGGAGACTGAGAATCAAGTTTCTCTTCTCCAATTGGGAAATACCTCCAGACTTCCCAGAATTCTCAGGAGAAAGCCATGCCCACACAGAGGCCTCATTGGCTATCTCCAGATTAACAGGCTAGACTCCACCCCTACATCCCAATCATGAAATTGATGTCATGAATATATGACCACCGCAGGCGGGCAGCAGATAGCAAGGCCTATTTTAGAAAACCAGCCCACGAGGATTCGGTGGGTGGCTCCGGTCTGATCTGCAGGTAACCGTGAGGGCACAGTGCCACCAGGCACTGGGCGCAACCCTTTCTAATGGGTTTCAACTTCTGAAAAGTCATCCTATAGAATTCACATGTTGGCATCTGTGACGATACAGTTGCATGATACTGTGCTGTTACATAGTCCTAACGGATCTGTGAAGGGTATGTGGATACAGTGTTTGAGAGAGTAGTAAGAATGAAGAGTGACGGGAGGCAGGAGGGGTCTGTCCCCTGCCCCTGCAGGGCCCTGTCCCCCCTGCCTGGTCCTTTGAAATCTGCTTCCAGCTGGTCAGTACTCGTCCTCATCTCCTTAGCTTTGACCCCCAGAGGCGGCCCCCGACCCTCAGTCACCGATCCACGGCAGCGGGAGTTTAATTGCTTTCCTGTGACTCCACCTGATGCGGACCCCAGACTGGGGGTTTCTTTGAAGATGCCAGTGTGCAGGGGAATGAATTATTTAAGGAAAGGCACTTGTCCTTGAGCCTGGATAAGCCTGGATGGAAAACCAGGCCTCTGTTGTCCAGCGTTGGCCCCGGGACCCACAGGACATGACGGGGGGTGGTCGGTCGCTCAGTGGTTTGAGGTTTGCAACCTTCCTCACTGGGTTTTGGTGGGTCTCTGGTGTGGAGAAAGGGCCCAGAGAGGTCATGTGCCTGGCCCAAGGTCACTCATTTTCCAGAAAACTCACCAACTGCAGTTTTCCCCAAGGGCCACCCCCCCACCTCCCCGCCATGCCACCGTTTCCTGTGTCCTCTTTCCTTCCCTCTCTCCAGATCCTTCTGGACTCTTGTCCTTGTCAGTGCTGCCCTCTGCATCCCACGTGCCTGACGGCTCACGCCTCCCTAGCATCACTGCTGCCCATATAGACCTGCCCGTCGTTTGGTTGATGCCTGAGCCATGGGGACAAGCGCGGTCCCAGACCTGCAGGGTGTCTAAAGGCTGTAGGCTCAAGGGTTTTGCCAGTCTCTCTCCACCCGGCCAGCCTGGTTTCTTTTGCAATTCTGAGTTCTGGGACGTCATTGTCCTCCCGTCTCTTCAGGACCTTCTAGTGGGCTCCCTTGCAGAGCAGTCGGCAGCGGCAGTCGGGCACCATCTAGTGCTTCTGGTCTCAGGGTGCTGGAGACTGGTGTGTGTGTGTGAGGTTCATGAGTCCGTGGGACTGGCTAACTCCCCTCACCTCCAGCAACAAACCTGACTCAGGGCCAGAGTCAATGGTAACTCGTGGGGCTCCGATAGGGCCCAGGAGAACTGCCCCTGTGGGTTTCCAAGGCTGTAACTCTTTTCAGAAGTGGGAAGCCTCGTCTTTCTCCCTGGGGGTGACTGGTGGCTTTGAACTGCTGATCTCAAGGTTAGCAGCCCAACGTGTAACCACTCTCCTACCAGCGCTGTTTGTACCTGAACTGCAGAGTGATGGAAGCAAAGAGGCCGGTCTTTCTGATGTTTCAGGCTGGTGTCCCCCCTGCACCCCCCAAAGCCAATCATTCATTCCCACAGACAGCATGTGAGCCTGGGGTCTCTTTTGCCCCGGTCTGGTCTGACTCCCCGTTCAGGATGTATTTGATCTGAGGCGGAGAAGCAACCTTTTGCCCGTGTTTCCACAGAAAAATCGGTCTGCCATGAGTGGGGACACTGAGGCCATCAGGAATGACACGGAAGACTCGCTGTGGCCTGGGGAGGCCATGGGCCGTTAACTCAGGAAACGCTTGGTTTCTGGCCACTCCGTGAGCAGCCAATTTAATGGGCTGCCTGTCTGAGCGCTGGATCATTAAGCCTGATTATCTCCTCGGCTGATCATTAAATGCCTGGGGGTGATGGAATTCTCTGAGCGGAGGTGGTGGCCGTGGCTTCCTTGAGGAGGATGGACAATCACAGCTGAGTGCCAGGCCCAGAAACCCAGAGCAGTGTCTTCCTGGCCGGCACCCTCCCGCAGGCCTGCGGGAGTCATAGGTGGGGCCCAGGAAAGGGCTGGAGCAAGACCTAAGACAACTTCAAGTGGCCGGTGGGTTGGGCCTCTGGGCAAGGCCTCTGGCTGGTAGGGGCGTGGGGGGGGGGGCGGGTACTGTCCCCTGAAGATGACACATCGCTCCCCACTCCCTTGGAAATTGTCGAGCTGACCGCCTTCAGAGTTTCCAGAAGAGTCCTGTCTTGGAAGAGACGGAGTTTGGCAAGGCCTGCTTGTCTGAGCAAGAGACTCCTGAGCTGGTGGCTGGTGTGTGAGTGTGTGTAAGAGTGTGTGTAGGGGGAGTGTGTGTATGTATGTGTGAGTATGAGTGTGTCCATGTGTGAATGTGAATATGAAGGCCCAGGGAACCCCTGTTGGTGGCGTCCGGTGCCATGACGCTGGTTTGGCCTATAGCAACGGACTGGCCACCAGCATGTAGCCCTGCCCGGCCCTGTGTCCTCCTCACCGCTGTTCCCAGCCTGAGCTCCTCGTTGCAGCAGTGGTGTCCGCCCAGTTCCCCGAGGGCCCGCCTCTTTCCCTCTGGCCCTGGACGTGTGCAAGCACCATGTCCTTCTCCAGGGACTCGGAGATGAGGAAGAGAGACACGAGAGAGGGGTTCCAGTTAGGCTGCTCCCAGGACAGATTTGACCATTCTCCCAGCATCCCTCGGGAGGACATCGGGTCTTCTTTGTCGCCACCCTAAACACCAATGGCCTCCATTCTCCTCCAGCCACCTGGACACACTGTCCAGCTGTTGGATGTCCACGAGACCACTGAGAACACCGTGGCGTGGGTCTTGCTCGTGTAGGAGCACAGAGTGGCATCTCTGCCCTTTAACCACCGGCACAGTCTCGTGTAGCAGAGCTGCTCAGCACCGTGCATCCTTTACCTCACGACTGTGGCCTTCGTGAGTGTTGGTTTTGGAATCAAGTATGTCAGGCCAGGTGGACCAGAGGAACAAATTCAGTGACACTCGGATATGTGCAAGAAAGAACTTTTATATCCAGAAGTAGTTGTAGATCAGGAAAGCACCCCAGCCCCGTCCTCTCAGGTCCCTGAGTCTGATGTGGTCCACAAGTCCATGCAGACTCACGCAGACACCCACAGGGATGCAGCAAGCAGGGGGACCACCGGCCGGTGGGTGAGGAGTCCTGTGGATCCGATGGCGGTGGTTTTGACAGCACCCAGGGTCAGCCAGCAGGAGGGTGAAGGCAGAGAGGGAGGGGGAGGTTCCCAGGACCCACTAGGAGATGGCCACGCCCACAGAGAGGCACCATCAGGCTGTGACCTGATAGGTTGAATATCACCCCTCCACTTGTAAAGATCTTCACTTTGACATGAAAGTATATAACCACCACACACAAAAAAAATGACTCAGTCCCCGACCCCCGACCGCCCCCCCCCAGCCCCGTTTGTGCAATATTTTAAAAAGCCCCAACCAAACTCACTGCTGTCAAATCAACTGACTCACAGCGGCGACCCTGTAGGGTAGACAGAACAGAATGCCCCTGTGTGTGTCCGAGACTTTACACCTTTACAGAAGCAGACAACTTCATCTTTCCCCTGCGGAGGGGGGACCGAGGGGCTCAAACCGCGAATCTGGTGGTTTGCCGCTCAATTCGCAGTCCACTATGTCACCAGGGCCCCTGGTGTTCATGAAGACAGCCATCCTGTTATAAGTGAGGGGTAGGGGTGGAATCTGTGGGCTTATGGCCACCCTGGGTAGCCAAAGGTACTAATAGCCAGAAAGCTGCAAGGACAAGGAGCTGGCCTTGGGTCCTGTGTGGTGGCCACAGGCCCTTTGGCTTTTGTGTCCAGATTCCACCAGGCTGAGACAGAGAACCCACTCTGTCTCCTGCCGCCTGGCTACCTGGCCCTCCTCACCTGCAATCTGGAACTTGCAATCCCCGCTGGGTCGTCCTCCTGTGTCCACACCAGGTCTGAGCTCTCCAAGTCCCCTCCACACTCCAAGTGGAGAGAGGGTTTCCTCCTCCTCTTCCTCTTCCTCCTCCTCCTCTTAGGGAATCATAGAGGTGTTAATGGTTTAAGCTCTCAGCTGAGGCCTTAACTCCTGCCCCTTGATCAACAGAAGAATTCCACCCCCCCACCCTGCCCCCCCAATCAGATGGTGATTGGATCTTCATGCCATTCCTCCCACAGAGCACATGAAAGACGTGGGCAGGGAAAAGAGCCACATCTCAAGAGGGTTTAAAAGAGGACTGTTTTTGTTGTTGTTTGTTTTGTTTTTTTAATTTTACATTTCATGCCTTGAACCGAGCTGTGCAAATACATAAAGTATGTTTCTTTCAAACCAGCAAGAACAACAAAATCCCTCTCAGAAGACTTATCCTTCACGCCTCCATAGTGTGGTCTGAGTAGGTTAAATAAAAAAAGGAGGGAAAGTCACTTTGAAATGGATTTGGAGTCTTTAATGACAAACAAGTTCATTTCAGAGGGAAAAGAAAAAGAGCACGTTGCAGAGGGGGGAGGGGAGCCAGGACCAGATGCAGCCTCCTCCTCACCCCTCGTTGTGTGCCTTCTTGCTTGCAGTTTGCCCCAGGGGGCTCAGAGGTGTCCCCCGAGGCCACTCCAGCTGGCAGCGGTGAGGGTGGTCACAAAACGGGGTTGTGAGGAGACCATGCACCTCCCAGCCTCCTGTTCGCTCTTGGATCAGCAGAAATGGTGCCCTGGGGAGCGCAGCACTCCCCCCCCCCCAAGCGGAGCGGCTAATAGTGCATGAGCCCCACGATCAAGGATGATGCATGACAAGTGTTCACCTTCAGACACCCCAAGGACGCCAGCTGCTCCAGTCTGTCCCTTCCAAAAGGTCCACAAGATGTGGCCTTTGGGATTTTTCTCATTTAAATAGAAACTTGACTTCAATAAAACTAGGAGCTGGGGAGCTGGTAGTGACCTCCATGCAGTCACATACAATTTTTTTTTAAGATGAAAGGTCAAGGCTTCGTGAGCTTGAAAGGCTTCTCACACAGCTGGAGAGGGGCAAAGCTGGGGTCTGAACGCACCCCTGACTCTGGACCGTGCCCCCCATCATCACAGGGCTTTGCTTGTGCACAATGGGAACTCCCCCCACCCCCCTCGCAATGGGAAGGAGCCCTGGTGGTGTCGTGGGCTAGGTACCAGTTAAACCAACAAGATCAGCAGTTCAAACCCACCAATCACTCCTTGAGAGAAAGATGAGGCTTCCTACTCCCTTACAGATTTGCAGCCTTGGGAAACCACAGGGGCAGTTTTACCCTGTCCTCTAGGGTGGCCGTGAGACAGAACTGACTCGCCAGCAGTGAGTGAGCTAATCAATCAATCAATCAATCAATCAGCTAATCAATAAGAAATCCCAGTGACACGGTCATTCAATGATAAGGGATCCTGCTGGCATGGGGGATTATATGTTGAGCGGCTAACCACAAGGTCAGCAGTTTGAACCCCTGCCCACACCTTGGGTGAAGGACAAGCAGACTGTTTTCTTAAAGACTGACGGCCTCGGACACCCCCGGAGCAGCTCGGCTAGGTGCTGTGGGGCCCCGCATGAGTGGGGCCAGTTCGGTGGCCACGAAGGTGTTTGGCTTTGTGTCAGGAGCCCTTTCTCATGTAAACACTTCCGGGAACCCCAGAGCCGGGAACCAGAGAGCAGGGGGCTCTGCTGGGGTTGAGGGGCGTCTGGACAGCTGGTCCTCTGCCGGACCCTAGGGGTTCCACACCGCTGGGCAATCCCAGCCCAGGCTTTCCGGGAGTGAGAGTCTAGAAACTTCCCGCAGGATGGAAGCAACGGCAGCTGGTGTGCAGGGCACCATCTGGACTTGAAATCCTGCCTCAGAGGGCTGGAAAGGCTCAGTAGGGAAACCAGGCTGGACGGGTGATTGGGGTGTCTGGGGGTGTCCTCCAGGGTTGGCCTCGTCCCCGTTCTGCATGGACTTGGACGTGTGTGTGTGGGGGTGTGAAAACAGACCCCTGGCTGCTGCTTGCTCCTTGCTTACACGTGGTGCACGGAACCAGGCCGAGCAGCGCCAGGATGCCTGACATCTTTCCGTTCCCTCTGCGTCAAGGAAGGAGTCTGGTGGGGCGCTGGGTTAAGCGCACGTCTGCGAACTGCACCGTTGGCATTTCAAACCCACCCACCACTGCTCACGGGAAAGATGAGGCCGTCTGGTCTCATGAAAACTTACAGTCTCTGAAACCCCATCAACAGTTCTTCTCCATCCAACAGGGTCCCCGGAGTCACCCTTGACTTGATGGCAGGGCGCTTGGATGTGCTACGGAGCCCTGGTAGGGCAGCGGTGGGAGCAGCTGGCTGAGAACACAAAGACCCACAGATGAAATGCCCAGCCGCGCCGATACCCTCACTCAGTGGCAGTAAGGTGAGGCTGTCTGCTCCCCACTCAGGAGCTCACAGAGGCAGTTCTCGCCTGCCCTATGGGTCGTGTGGGTCAGGATGGACTCTGTGGCTGAGGGCTGTTTGTTGTGTGTGCCCAGAGGCCCAGGTGGTTCTGCTGGGCCTCCATCTCGGTGTCTTACCCTGCTGAACCCAGACCCTGCCTTTGTTGGGAGTCCCAAAGGAGCTTGTGGCTCAGAAAGAATTTTACTCCTTACTTGAATGGTGGGAGCCCTGGTGGGGGTAATGGTTCCACATGGGACCCCGGTGGCAGTTACAGGATTTCAAGTCAACTTGATGGGTAGGGGTGGAGTCTTGCCTGTCAATCAGGTCACAGGCCAATGGTGCTGCCTTGTGGACGTGGCCTTCTCATAAGGAGGGTGCTGGGAACCTCCCCTTCTCCCTCCCTGTGCTTCCCCTGTCTGTTGTTGGCGAGTCATGTGGCTGAGACCTGACAGATCCTTATGATGCCCCCATCACTGGATCCAGAAGAGTCTGCATCCACCAGCCTGTGGTTTTTCCTGCCTCTGCCTCACTGCTTGAAGCTTCGTGAGTGTGAAGAAGGGTTGATGGACTAGTGTGATAGTTAGGTTTCTTGTGCCAACCTGACCAATGAACACACGTGGGATTAATTGAAGGGCAGTTTAATTGAAGGAGGGAGGGAGATAAATGGTGAACCTCACCTCTTGGTCTCTCGTTCTCCAATGGTCAGACCAGAGTGCGGCTGCCTTAACTAGTTCTCTGCCTCACCTGGCAAGGCTCGCTTCCTGTGAGACATCCCTGAGGAGAAGCTGCATGGACCTACCCTAATGCAGCTCTGGGTGCTGGAGAAGCCGTGTGGAGACCCCTGCCAGTGCTGAGATGCTGACACCACCGCTGGATTCAAAGACTTTCCACCCACTGGCCTGTGGTCATCCTGCATTCAGAGCCATTGTCTGTATTTTGTGAGTTTAAGGAGAACTTTGTTGATTGGTGTCAGACATATGGGCTAATGTTGGACTTATGGTCTTGGACTGGACTGGGTTGGAATGCTTTTTTTTTTTTTTTTAAGGCATCACTGCCCTCAGGTGGTGGGAGTAGGAGGCCCAGCCTTTGCTCCTGGAAGCCAGAATTGAACCTCCATCCCAGTGGGCCGCAGTCCCGCGCACAACCACTATGCCACCGGGGCTCAGCCCTGGAATGTTTTTTTTAATGTACACTTACCCTTTATATAAAACTCTCTCTTCTACACAGAGGGGTTTCTGGGGATTTATTTCTCTAGCCTACCCAGACTGACACAACTAGTTTCAGACTTATGGACTTGATCTGGACTGGGCTGGGATGTTTTCCTGACATTTAACTACTTCTTGACAGAAAACTCGGTCTTTTGCATTCTGGCTCTGTTTCTCCAGTCAACTGTCCTGACACAGCAACTAACCACAAGTTCAGCTATTCGAAACCACCAGCCACTCCTTGGGAGAAAGACGAGGCTGTCTATTCCTGTACGCTGAGTTACCGTCTCAGAAGCTCACAAGGGCAGTTCTACCCTATCCTAGAGGGTCCCTATGAGTCAGCATTACTAGGTGGCAGTGAGTTTGTTAATTTGAAATATAAGGAACCCTGGTGGCACCGTGGGTTAAGTGTTGGGCCATGGACCACAGGATCGGTGCCTTAAACCTGTCAGTTGCTGCTCAGGAGGAAGATGAAACAGTCTGCTCCCATTCGGATTTCCCCAGTCCTCTTTATTTAGCTGCACATCTTTGTTACAATCCTCCATTGTAACGTACAACATTCCCCTAAAGAGTTACTTTGTAACAATTCCCTGTTGTAACATACAATATTCCTCTAAAGAGTTACAGCCCTGGGGATCCTGTGGAGCGCCTCTCTCTGTTCTGTATGGTCACCATGAGTCAGAATCGATAGCAGTGAGTTTGGTTTTTGCGTCAGTCATGTATTCGTGATGACAATTTCATGATTGGGATGTAAGGGTGGAGTCTAGCCTGTTAACCTGGAGATAGCCAATGAGTAGCCAGTGAAGCCTCTGTGTGGGCATGGCTTTCTCCTGAGACTTCTGGGAAATCTCACGGTATTTCCCATATGGAGAAGAGAGACTTGACTCTTAGTCTCTGGGAGTCAGTCTCTGAGACGACGAACTACTGACGAGACAAGATGGCAGCGTCTGAGGAACTGGAGGAGTTGGAGGAGGAGCCAAGCGGCCTTACCCTGAAGAAACCAGATCTCTGAAGCTGGCAAAGCTACCTGGAGAGCCCTGCCAGCACTGAGTTGCTTCTACCACCACTGGGTGCTGTTGATGGACCCTGAGCCCTGGAAGCGAGGAGCATGGGGAGACCACTGCCAGCGCCGGGACTCTGCACCCACTGGCCTGTGACTTCGTGAGTCAGAAAGTGACTTTATAGACTGGTATTGGACATATGGGCTAATATCGGACTTATGACCTTGGACTGGACTGGGTTGGGATGTTTTCTCATTATCCCATTCCTCTTATATATAAACCTTCCCCTTATATCCATATGCATGTCTATGAATTTGTTTCTCTAGCCTACCCGGACTCACACAGTTTTATCTGAATCATTTTGCATACAAAGGTTAATAAGTCAATGATGCAAATAACTTCTTGTCACCTCTCCAGGGCCCAGAGCGTCACTAGGTGTAGGGAGGGAGGTGGAAGAGCCACAGTCTCTTCACAAGAGAGACAAGGACAAGAGTCAGGAGGCTGTGAGAGATGGGCCTTCCTGTTGTGCAAGGAGCTCTGGATCCCCAGGGGAAAAGTCATAAATTCTGCTAGAGGGGGTTCATTTGTTCCTGCCTTTCTTCTTTTCTCCCATCAGTGTTGACGGAGTGTGTGCCATACCCTGACACTGGTTGAAGGGCTGGACATTTGAAGGTAAACAAAACCAGTCTTATCATCTCTAAGGGAAACACACCTCTAGGCGGTGCCATCCATCTATGGCTGTGTCACCAGTCACGTCAGCTCTAAGAGGCTGTAAAGAACTATCCTTGTGATTTTCTCGTGATTCCTCCCACCGGTTGGGCCTCAGCTGATCAATTCTTCTGCTGCTCTCACTTGCGCTCAGCCGTGCGATGGAGCACTGGGCCGGGTGCTCAGCTGGGTTTGGAATATCCAAGATGGTCTCTCATCCTCCAGACCTCTGTTCCCATGTGGCCTCTTACTGTTCAATCAGCCAGCTTGAAATCCTTCCTGACACAGTGACTGGGGTCTGGGGGAGGAAGTGGAAGCTGCAAAACTTCTCGGGAGCTGGATTACTACACGGCAAAGTCTAAGAATGGGAATCCATGAGTCCGGGAAGAGGCAGCCAGGGAATTGACTTAAAAGAGGTTGATGCTGGGACGGTCCTGGCCACAAACACCTCTCCCGAGTTTCGGCACCATTGTGTTAGAGCGGGAATAAAAGGAGAGGAGAGCCAGAGTGTGGGTTTCAACGAACAGGTTGATTAGCATTAACAACTTCAGATTAGTTTGAATAAAGGAGGCAGGGTGAGGGGAGAATGGTCAAAAGTAAGAAGGGGGAGAGCTAGAGAGAAGAAGAGACAGATGGACAGGCATTTGGCTAGATGAGAAGGTGAAAAAGGACAGAGTACAAATGTTTGATACAAATGATGTATTGAATGTTCTAAGAGCCCCCAATAAAATCATTGGGGGGAAAAAAAGAGTGAACAAAGGAATCCAGTGTGAATAAACGTTGGGGACAGAAATAAATGATCATGTCTAGTGGAAGCCCTTGCCTCCTCCCCATTGGTTGTGGCACAGTAGAAGGGGCTGGGGGGCTGGGGAGGCTTCTGTAAGACGTCTTGAGAAGGTGATGCTTGGCAGGGACTGAGAAGGGGTGAGCGACCCAGCTATGGCTGAGAACTGTCGTGTTACTGCGGGACCCTTGACAAAACTAGGGATGTGGGGGCATGTCGAGTGACAGGAACAGCAGGTGGATTAGAAAAAAAGCCATGGAGTTGGGCTAGGGTGGGGTCATGAAGGGTCAAAGCACTTGGACATTAGCATCTGCCCTGGGAGCGGGGACTGTTCCCTGGGAGTGTGGGGAGGCAGGCAAGTCAGCTGATGGAGTGTTTCTGTTTGGTTTTAAAGAAGGCCCCTCTGGTGAGGGGAGAAGTCATTGTGGCTGCTTTGAACCCGGATTATCAAGCCCTGGTGAAAAAGCAGCGAAGCCAACAGCTGTGTGTGGGGCCCAGGCCTCAGGTGGGGAGTTTATTAAATATAGATATTTGCTGCTGAGCTGAGCTGATTATAGAATCCAGTTCAGCGGATTAGAGGCGCAAACAGTCTGGTGACTTCTATCACTTGGCAGCACAAGTCCCTGCCAAAAAGCTGCGGGGCAGCCAAGTCCTTTCAACACAGCTGGGAAATGGTGCGACCCAGTTTGGTACCAGCCTCTTGGGGAACTTTACATTCATCCTTCTTTCTGCCCACCCACTCTTCCATCCATCCATTCATTCATCCATCTCTTCATCCATTCATCCACCCATCCATCCATCCACCCACTCATCCATCCATCCATCTATCCATCCATCCACCCACTCATCCATCCATCCATCTATCCATCCATCCATTCACCCACTCATCCATCCATCCATCTATCCATCCATCCACCCACCCACTCATCCATCCATCCATCTATCCATCCATCCATCCACCCACTCATCCATCCATCCATCTCTCCATCCATCCATCCACCCACTCATCCATCCATCCGTCCACCCACTCATCCATCCATCTACCCACTCATCCATCCATCCATCCATCCATCCATCCACCCACTCATCTATCCACTCATCCATCCATCCATTACTCACCCACCCACCCTCCCACCCATCCTTTATCCTTCCAACACTCTATCCTTTGGTCATTTCGCCCAACATCACTCTGTCCTTTCATTTGTCCATTTATCTTTCTATCCATCCATTTTCATTCAATCACCCATCCTCCTATCCACTTACCCTTCCAATTCCTCATCCTCATCTTTCCCAATTTCCTACCACCTATCCATCCTCCCCTACCCATCTCTCCCTCTACTTATCTTCAAAGTGCTCATCCTTCCATTCGCCCATCTATCCAAGCTTTCACCCCCATCTCTTCTCCTGTGTATTCCTCTCTCCACCCACCCACCCTTCCATGCCTCAATGCCTACACCTTTCCTCCCACCTCTGTTTCCTCACTCACATCCATTCACAGGTCCCTGCAGCCATTCCTTCATGGAAGATTGGATCCTTCCTGACTGTCAGTTAGGTGCTGTTCCAGGCCCTAGGAAACATCCGTGTACTGGGGGATTGTTCCCTGACTTTCCCAGCTTCTAGAGGCCACCCACCCTCCAGGTTTGGGTGATTAGGACGGGGGTGGCCTTGAGGGGAGCCACTAGCCTGCCCTCAAGGTCTGGGGTTCCTGCAACTGCAGCAGCCTCCTAGTTTTGTCCTCCCCGGTCCCCCCACCCCCTGGCTTTGTCCTTCTGTCCTCCCTTCATGGTCCCTACAGGAAAGTCCTCTGGTGATGTTCTGTTCTGGGTGACTCTGAGGGCTCCCCCTTGCCTTTGGGACCAAGTGTGGACCCTGGGTCACAGGCTTGAGCGCAGGGCGCTGACCACGGGGTGCCTGCTCATCCCAGACCCTGGAAGGTGAGTGCCTCCCTCGGACCCTGAGCTGGTTCCTGGAGCAGATGCTGGGCAGTGCCCCTAGTGTCCCTCAGGACCCAAGCCTCAGGTCCCCAGCCGTGGAGAGAGTTATTGGCAGCTCTGAGCTGCCAGCCCTCTGAGGCTAATGGTCTGGCTGGACTGAATTCCACAGCTGTGAACCTGCCTCCACCAGGTTGTCCATCTTTTCAAAGTGACCTGCACCCTCTGGCAGTGCCATGGGGTGGGGGGGGGGGCAGAGAAGAAGGACTGGGTGTAGCAGGAGTAAGGTCTTGTACCAACTCAGGACAAGGAGGAAAGTCCATCCAGAATCCTGAACTCCTTTGGGGTCAGCCCAGTCTCCCCTTCTGCTCACCCTGCCTCCTTCCCACTCACCCACAGACATGGCTCTCCGAGTGCCTCACTCTGATTCAGTTGGCAATTGTATCTGTGTATCTTCCATCCCTTTCCTCATTCTGTTCTTTCATTCATTCATTATCCATCCATCCATCTATCCATCCGTTCTCTTCCGGCCTGCTCACTCCCTGTCTTCCATCTTCCCCTCCTGTCTCACTCAGGCATCTCCTCCCCCTCGAAGCGTGCTCCCCCCTCAGCCTGCACGGTATGCGTGCTGGGTGCCAGGTTGCTGAGGGGTTTCATTCCTAGCCTTCACGGTGGAAGGGGTCCCTGACTCACTGGCCAGGTGCCAACATCCGAGAGGATCCGATTCTTCACTGTGGGATGAAGACAGACTTTTCCACAATTATATACTCCAAAATATTAAGCAAACTAGTCACCAGCATTTGGTGTGGAGGTTAAGTTAGCTATTCTCTCTGAAGCTCCCAGGTATCCGAGGCCTTTGTGTGTCTGCGGACTCCCCTGCTATTAGGATGATGGTTCCCTTCCCTTGCTGCCTGTGGGCAGATTCACACGCTGCTGTTCATGATCTCCAGTGTAACCTGCATAGCCACATCCAGGAGTCTGGGGTCTGGTCTTGTCACATGGGACCCCGATAGCTCCCTTTCCTACAACGTGTGCATATGGCACAAACCCCTTCCTGTGACGCATGTCCTGACCTCTAATTAGGGGCCTGGCTAGGCTCCAGAGTGTGTATAAGGATTGGACATAAGACAGAGGCTCTCCCTCTCCTACCTGACACCCTCGGCCCCTCTCCCTCATGTAATCCCTCTCCCTGCTCTCTGTCTCCACGTGGACGGCCCCATCTGCGGAGGTGAGCATGCTCCCCTGACGTGAAATATGTCTGACTCTTATGATTTCTCTCTGTCTCATACTTTCTATAACCTTATTATAATAAATGATCATCGTCGCTGTACAACTGCGCCCCCTGAACCCGTGATGTGTGTATCGGAGGCTGGCCTTCCTCTGACACTTCACCTTGACTTTCCAGGAGGTTCATGAGTGGGACCTCACGAACCATCAAAGCAAGACCTTCCCTCTGCCCCCTTCCCTGGACTCCATGTCAGCCCAGCACCCTCTGGACAGTCTAGAACCGGCTCTGTGAGTGTCTGAGACCAGACTCACCTTTCTCTGGAGGAGGGGCTGGGCCGCTGTTTCAGAACGGCGACCTTGCCCAGCTTCTCCCGGCTACCCCATCAGGCCTCCTCCCGCCTCAAGAACGTCTCTGAAAACATGGGACCGCCTTCTGTGCCCTTTGGAAGGTCGCTGCCTCCATCCTCCTATAATCTCTTGCCAGTGCCAAGGAGCTGCCAGAGCATTTTAAATCGTTTGTCAAAAACAGAAAGCACGCTGAGCCCCGGTGGCGTAGCGGTTGAGCGCGGGACTGCGGCCCACTGTCTTGGCGGTTCAAATCCAGCAGCAGCAAGGCTGGGTAGCTCCCACGACCACCAGAGGGCAGTGATGCCCCCCCCCAAAAAAAAAGCATAGATAGAGAAACACAAAGGAGGTGGTGGTGACAGTGAGCGGAGGGGAATCGGACGCCATGCCCAGAGAGAGCCGTGTTAAAGTCTCAGCTTGTGCTCTGCCCCGTCATGCTCTCTGCACCCCATGGATGGAAATTCGCAGTCATCCTGCAGAAAGCGAGTGGCCTGTTCATCGTCTCGGGCGATTTACTTCTTCCTTTGGCATTATCGTGGGGACCTTTTGCCAGTAAGCCAGCCGTTCCAGCGTCAAGACAACAGAATTCACCCCCACAGGTCTCAGTGCAAGACAATGGAATTCACTTCCTGGAATCATTGTCTCCTGGCCCCACTCCCCTCCAAGTCCCTCCCCTGCAGCATACGCTGATGACACACAGGATACAGCCAGGATGCCTCTCCCTACAGGCCTCTCTGTGATGGCACCATCAGACAGTGGAGATGATGGACTGGAACCCAGCTCTCTCTCACCCAGTCTGGGCAGATGGCATGGTCACTAGGCAGGAAACAGATTAGGGAGTCTGGTTCTTAAGAGGCCATTGAGAAGGACAGGAGCCCGGTGGCCTCCGGTGGGCCGTCCCCTCCTTCCTAGCCATCGGGTTTGATCCCAGGGCATTCAGCCAGACAGCCCCACGAGCTCGCCTCCTGATTGATGGCCCTGTCACCGTGTGATTTATGGCCAGACAGCCCGTTTCTGCCAGGTGATGGAGTGGCTTGCAGCGGGCAGCGCATAAGGAGGGTCAAGGACTCAGCTTCTCTTGGCCCAAATGCCTGCTGAGCGGAGGCCCTCCGAGGTCACTGGGGCCCTGGCCAGGACTTGCTGCAGCAGTTCAGCTGGCCCTGCAGCTTGTAGCCACCCCGCTGGTCACTCCCTGCTGAGCAGCCCGCCCCGCCCTCCGGCCTCCCCACAGGAAGGAGACATGGAGCAGGTTCTGACAAGGGTGTCACCCCTGTGCTGTGGAACCCACTGGGAGCCCAGCCTCTCTTGGGCCCCTGGGGAGTGACCTCTGGAGCTCAGCACTGGCTCTGCCTCTTGGAGGGGACCCTGCTGGCACAGTGATGACCCCCTTGGCTGCCAATCACAAGGCTGGGGGTTCAAACCCAGCAGCTGCTCCGTGGAGAAGCACGAGACTGGCTGCTTCAGTGCAGGTTTGCCGTCTTGGAGAGCCCACGGGGCAGGGGTGCTCTGCATTATAAAACACACTAGCTCCCTTCCATCGGGGTGCGGGGGTACCAAGGACAGGGCAGAAGGGCCCAGGTGAGTTTCTGAGCCCCGCCTTTCTCGGGAGGAACAGCTAGTGGTTTTGAACTGTCGACCTTTTGAATCACAGCTCAACTGGTCAGCACGGGGCCCCAAGACTCCTCCTCTCTGCCTTACTGGGTCCTTAAAGGAGTCTGGTGGTGGGGTCATTACTCACTGGACTTCTAGTCTCAAGTTCACGGGAGCATGGAAAGTCAAGGCTGTAGGATCTGACCATGAGTCTGTCCGTCTGGGCATCTCGGTGGAGCGGTTCCCCCCAGCTGTATAGGGTCACTGGGGGTCCGAATGGTCCCGGTAGCAGAGGGGGTGGTTGGTGGGGGCACTCCGACACACAGAGACCCCGTGCCAGCCACCCTCACAATCACTCATAGGTTTGTTTATGCCTACGTTGCAGCCACGGTATTTGTCCCTCTTGTCCAGGACAGGGTTGTTCATCCCTCTTGCCTGAGCCACAGAGGTCAGCGCATTCCCAGGCCCCAAGGGGGGAGAGGAGGAGCTTTGCTTTGAAAGGGGGCAGATAGAAATAAGTTCACCTACTCTGAAATGGTCCCAGGCCTGAGGCAAAATGAACTTCCCAGCAGCTGGTTAAAGGGCCAGGACAAACTGTGCAGCTGCCTCTGGTCATGTCATCTGGGCTGTGCCTGCTTCCTCCCACCTAGAAGGACCCCCTCCCTCAGCTCTCAGGATGGCAACTGAACACAGAGAAGCTCCACGGGGATGAGCAGACCCTGAGTTTCCAGCCCCAGGGGCCTCGATGGAAGCATGGAGTCTTCGTCTGGGGCTGTAAGCAGGGAGTTGCCCTGCTGGCCGGCAGGGGGATGGGGAGGTGGGGGTGAAGGCCATCAACCGGGAGACTGGGTGAATCAAGGTCAGAGCCCGACTTTCCAAGGACCAGGTGGCCCCACCTGGTAGGTGATATCTGTTTCCATGCACAGTGGGAATGGCTGGGAGGAGAGGCTCGAAATGCCACGTGGGCAGTGGGAGAGGCTATCCTAACCCCTCCCCCCACCATCACGATCCCAATTCTACCTTACAAATCTAGCTAGATCAGAGGATGTGCATGGGTACAGACAGGAACTGGAAACATGGGAATCCATGCCTTCTTGCCTTGTTAGTAGAACATCTCCCAGGCACTGAGTTGATGGTCTCTCACCTCCATGGGAGAAATATTGTGAGATTTCCCAGAATTCTCAGAGAAAGCCATGCCCGCACAGAGGTCTCACTGGCTATCTCCAGATTGACAGGCTAGACTCCACCCTTACACTCCCAGTCATGAAACTGACACCAAAGTACATGACCGCCACAGATGGTGCTGAGAAGAAGATGGAAATTTTCATGCACTGTCGAAAGGACCAACAAGTCTGTCTTGGAAGAGAGACAGCCAGGATGCTCCTTGGAGACAGAGATGGGGAGACTTGGTCCCTTCTATTTCAGACACGTTGTCGGGGGAGACCAGTCCTGGGAGAAAGATGCCATGCTTCTAAGGTGGCCCAATATGTGACCCTGACAGCACCAGGGACCTTGGCAGGGGCCACTAGGAGTGGGAAATGGCACGGAAACCGATTCTGCCATCTACTCTCTCCACCAGCCCTCCCCACACCTGACTTCAGCTCCACAAAGCTACTGAGCTCTTGGCCTCCTGGATGTGATCCAGGGATGGTGGTGATCCCTTACAGCGCCCACTGGGGGCCCATACACCCACTCCCCAGGAGGAACTGAGCCCTGAAAGATCACTGCCTGGATCTCTTCTGGCTACGCCCCACCCCCGGGCAACCACATGACACACAGCTGGCTCTGAGGATTTGGTCCTCAAAGCATCCCTGTTGGGGACCAGCAGGGACCACAGGTCAGCTCTCTTCTTCTTGGTGTTAATTTACCAAAGGTCCCTCCAATGGTCTCAGGGTGGGAGGGCGGCCCCTCAGGCCCGGGTTTCACTCAGTGTGGGAGGAGGGAGCATCAGGAGAGGAACAAGCTCAGAGCAAGTCACCGCCCAGGAAGCAGGCCCTGCCTCTGGTCAGTGCAGGGCCAGAGCTCAGCCTGACAGTCAGGCCAGCGCCCATCACCAGCGCCCAGGCGGGCTCCTCCTTCAGGCCCTGCCAGACCGCAGGCCTCTGTGTTCCAAGTGCAGATGTCCTTCTGGTGCCTCTGAGCTCAGTGGACTTGGATGGGATCCCACGCCTCCTGGACTGACCTCTGAGGACACTCCATGCCCTCCGTGTGACGTGCTGAGGCCCTGAGGGCAAGCAGGTCCCAGACCGTTTGGGAGCGGGTCAGTCTTTCATGTCCCACATCCCCAGAGCAGCCATGAAACAGGCCTGCTGGGGCCTGACAGCCGCTGCCCAGGCCCCGACAGAGCAGGGAAATGTGACCTTTCATAAGAATGAACTGTACCAGTGTGCACAGCAGCACTGATGCAGGGGTCAGCAGGATGACCTGCACGGCAGCTCCCATCTCCCCTGCATTCATCATGATGTCATGCGCTGGCCTTGAGTCTGGTCTCCTTCTCCCTGAGCTGGAGTCCCTTCCAAAGGCTGCGCCCTTGACCATATCCGCAAGGGTTTCAATCTCTCCTCACTCTTAGCAAGAAGGTTACGGCATCTGCACATTGCATGTTGCTCATAAGCCCTCCTCCAATCCCGATGCCTCGTTCTTCCTGTGTAGTCCTTCGGTGCATTTGATTGGCATACAGATTGAAGAGGCATGGAGAAAGGATTGAATGTTGATGCACACATGTCCTGATTTTAAACCATGTCGTGTTCCCCTGTCCTGTGGGAGTGGTTGCTTCTTGGTCCACGTGCAAGTTCTGCAGGAGCACAATGCAATGTTCTGGAATTCCCTTTATGTGGGTCCAGGCAGGCTGGAGAAACAAATTCACAAGCACACATATGCATATGAGAAAGAGTCTTGGGCTGAGCTCCAGTGACGTAGTGGTTGTGCGCGGAACTGCGGCCCACTGGGATGGAGGTTCGATTCCAGCTCCACGGAGCAAAGGCTGGGCCTCCCACTCCCACCACCTGAGGGCAGTGATACCCAAAAAAACAAAACAAAGCAAAAAATAAAAAAGAGTCTTATATCCAAGAGCACTTGAACATTGAGAAAACATCCCAGTCCAGTCCAGTCCAAGGTCATAAGTCCAATATTAAACCCATATCTATAAGTCCTCTTCAGACTCATGAAACACATGCAATGACACCAGGACAATCACAGGCCAGTGGGTGCAGAGTCTTGTGTATCCAGTGGCGGTAGAAGCACCTCAGCACTGGCAGGGGACTTTCTGTGACTTCTCAAGCATCTCAGCCCTGGCAGGAGTCTCTCTGTGGCTTTTCTGGTTTCAGAGGTCTGGTTCCATCAGGGTAAGCCATGTGGCTTCTCCTCTGGGATGTCTCCCAGGGAGTCAGCCTTGTGTCTTGTTGGTAGAGTCTCTACAAAGGACTGAATAGCGAGTCTCTCACTTTGTAGTGCCAATTAGGGAACCATCAGCCCCTGTTGGTGGAAGATCATGATATGTGCAAGGTTGGGGGACAGTGGACTATGTGAGATATGAGACTAGTAATAATTTATAATTCATTCAGGGTTCATGAAGGGGGGAGGGGGAAATGAGGAGCTGATACTAAGAGCTCAAGTAGAAAGAAACTGTTTTGAAAATGATGATGGCAGCCTATGTACAAAAGTACTTGGCAGGATGGATGGATGGGTTGTGACAAGAGCTGTAAGAGCCCCCAGTAAAGTGATTTTTTTTGGTTTTTTTTTTTTTGAGGCTTCACTGCCCTCTGGTGGTGGGAGTAGGAGGCCCAGCCTTGCTGCTGGATTTGAACCTCCAACCCAGTGGGCCGCAGTCCCACACACTACCACTACGCCACCGGGGCTTAGCCAAAGTGATTTTTTTTTAAGTTTTTTTAGGCATCACTGCCCCCTGGTGATGGGAGTAGGAGGCCCAGCCTTTGCTCCTGTGAGCTGGAACTGAACCTCCGTCCCAGTGGGCCGCAGTCCTGCGCACAACCACTATGCCACCAGGGCTCAGCTCCAAAGTGATTTTTTGGAAGTGCTTGTGGCTGTCAATCCTGAGTCATAGTGACCTCATGGGACAGAGTAGACCCGCCCCATTGTCCTCCAGAGACCTTGTCTTCCCAGAAGCACACAGCTTGTTTCTGTCCTGCCAGGCAGCTGGTGGGTTGTGAGCGCTGACCAAGAGTTCCAGTCATCAGGCCCCCAGGGCTCCTTAAAACACCCTCTCACTCAAAGCCAAACCCACTGCCGCTGACCCCATGCCAGTTCATAGAGACCGACCCTGCACCCAGCTCTCCAAGACCGCAGACCTTCAGAGAGCACACAGCCTCGTCTTTCCCCCTCGGAGAGCCTGCGGGGTTCAAACCGGGGACGGAGAGCCTGAACCACTACACCACCAGGGCCCCTTTGAGGGATCACAACACATAGCAATGAGAACTAGAAAGGCACAGCAAGTGGAAGATACCAAACTGAAGGCAAAGCCTTAGAACGAGCCACAAGAAGGAGAGCAAGGTGGACATGCGGGTCATGTATGGTGATGCATTGAGATAATGATAGGTCGTGTTGTTGTGGTGATTGTTAAGGGTCATCAAGTCTTTTCTGACTCCTAGTGACCCCGGGGACCGGGTCCTGCGTCATCTTCACAGGGCTCTTATGCTGAAGCCAGTATTCAGGCTATGGTGAGTTAAAGAGAATAGATTGTTAGATTCAGTGTACCTGTGTGTGTGTGTGTGGGGGGGGGTGTTTCCCCCTGTTCTTCACTGTCTCATGTGGCCCCAAATAATTTTTTAAGTATCCAAGTGGCTTATTTTCTGTCTCTAGAAAGCAATGCTGATCTGAAAGGAAGGAGTCCCGAGGGCCCCGGTTCAAGCCCTGGAACCACGTCACAGGAGAAAGATGAGGCTCTCTGTGCCCACAAAGATGTACAGACTCTGAAACCCCATTCAGAGTCACCACATTGCGGGTTTGAATCAACGATGGTCACTATAATGTCTTGAAAAAAATTTTTTTAGTGTATTGGCGATCACATCCTGGTTACCACCCCCAGATCATATTGTAATGTCCTGGCGATCAGGACAAGATTAACCACACCGTTCAGATGACAGCGCCAAAGGGAACGGTACCGACACATCATCGGAACGAGCAATATAATGAAGCAGAATCCGAAAACATTGTACTGTCTAGAACCTGGGGACGTGGAAGTACATTCTAGAATTAACCACCCATAAAGAGGGAGGTAGGGTGGGCAGGTCAAGGAACAGCCAATTTTCTGAGATGGGTGGGAGGGAGGAACGGACATTTTACACAGCAGCTTACAAAAATGCATTTTCTTTTGCTAGTCTGCTGCAGCTGTGATGCCCAATTGCAACAGGCTTGGTTGGTTGTTGGTTTGGGTTTGTGTTGGAGCTGAGACTAGTGGTGGTGGTAGGCGGGAGGTGGGGCGGGGGAGGAGGTGGTGATTCTAGGAGTCAGAAGCTGGACAGTGTTTCGTTATTTTTGTGCATCAGGGTCGCTGTGAGAGGCAGAATCAACTCTTCAGCACTCAATAGCATGAACAGGAGTTGGGAGAAAGACAGGGCTTTCTACTCCTGGAAAGAGTTCCTGTCTCAAGAACCCACAGGGCAGTTCTCCCCTGTCCTCTAGTCATTATAAGGCGGGATCCACTCCATTGCAGCTGTTATTTTGGGTGTGTGTGTGGGGGGAGGGTGTCTAGGATCTCAGACTCCTTTCTTCCAATCAAGGCGATCACCCTCCCACCAGACACCACATTCCAAATGTGACCTCACCATCGATGCTGTGTATGGGGCATCCTATAAATTTTTCCAAGGAAGCGCATTCTTTGATGATCATGAAAGTGACTCATATTTACTGGCAGGCATTCTGTGCTGCAGAGGTGAGGAGGGAGGACGTCTCCCATGGACTCCAGCTCGGTGAGGAGACCAGACTCTAAGGCCAGCGCATGACATCATGACGAACGCAGGGGAGATGGGAGCTGCTGTGCAGGTCATCCTGCTGACCCCCGCATCGGTGCTGCAGTGCACACTGGTACAGTTCATTCTTATGAAAGGTCACATTTCCCTGCTCTGTCGGGGCCTGGGCAGCGGCTGTCAGGCCCCAGCAGGCCAGTGTCACGGCTGCTCTGGGGATGTGGGACATGAAAGACTGACCCGCTCCCAGATGGTCTGGGGCCTCCTTGACCTCAGGGCCTCAGCACGTCACACGGAGGGCATGGAGTGTCCTCAGAGGTCAGTCCAGGAGGCGTGGGATCCCATTCAGGTCCACTGAGCTCAGAGGGACCAGAAGGACATCTGCACTTGGAACACAGAGGCCTGCGGTCTGGCAGGGCCTGGAGGAGGTACCCGCCTGGGCGCTGGTGATGGGCGCTGGCCTGACTGTCAGGCTGAGCTCTGGCCCTGCTCTGGCCAGAGGCAGGGCCTGCTTCCTGGGCGGTGACTTGCTCTGAGTTTGTTTCTCAGTGAAACCCAGGCCTGAGGGGCTGCCCTCCTGCCCTGAGACCATCGGAGGGTCCTTCAGTAAATTAACACCAAGAAGAAGAGAGCTGACCTGTGGTTCCTGCTGGTCCCCAACAAGGATGCTGTGAGGACCAAATTTGAGAAGTACTTTGGGCAGTGCTTTCTGAGAACCAGCTGTGTGTGTCTGATGGCTGCCTGGGTGTGGGGTGCAGCCGGAAGAGACCCAGACACTGATCTTTTAGGGCTCCTAAAAGATCCTCCTGGGGAGCGGGCGCTGTAAGGGATCACCACCACATCTGGCTCACGTCCAGGAGGCCAAGAGCTCAGTAGCTTTGTGGAGCTGAAGTCAGGTGTGGGGAGGGCTGGTGGTGAGGGTGGAGGGCAGGATCAATTTCCATGCCTTCAATTTCCAGCTTCTTGTGACCCCTGCCAGGGCCGCTGGTGCAGTGAGGATCACATATTGGACTGCTAACCACAAGGTTAGCAGTTCGAAACCACCTGCTGCTTAGCAAGAGAAAGATGAAGCTTTCTATCCCTGTGGAGGTTCACTGTTTCAGAAACCTACAGGGCAGCTCTGCCCAGACCTGCACTCATGCTGTGAGTGAGAATGGAGATGTATATTGTTGGGCGGGGGGAGGGTGTGTATTTTCATTGGCCTGGCCAGGAACCCTGAGGGTGTAATTGTTACACATTGAGGTGTTACCCTCAAGGTTGGGAGTTCAAAACCACAAGTCGATTTGTGGGAGGAAGAGCAGGCTTTCTACTCCCCTAAAGCTGGACTGTCTTAGAAACCCCACAGGGGCCAGTCTGGCCTGTCCTTGAGGGGTGCTGGCAGTCAGAAGTGGTCTGATGGCTGGGAGTTGTCTGTTATGGATTGGGCTGCGAGGTTGGAAGTTTGAAGCCACTAGCCACTCCTTGGAGGGGAAGGGAGACATTCTACTCCCATCACGCGCTAGCTGCAGCCTGAGAGAGGCCATTCTTGTCTCCTGCAGAGTGACCAGGAGCCCCTCAGCTGGAGGGCTGTGCATTTCAGAGTGGCCCCTGCATGCCTGGGCCCATGGCCCTCTCCTCCATGGCCACAGCCAACAGCAGCCATCTCCTGATCTCTTTCTCACTCCTGCTTCCATCATCACATTTCGTCCCCCAACTCTGCTTCCCACCCCATCAAGCCCCGTGTGACGGCATCGGTCCCACCCAGAAAGTTCACGATGCCTCGAAGGGACACCGGTCTGATGCCAGGCTGTTCATCCCAAGGTCAGCCCCGAGCCTCCGCAGAGCTCCGTGGGAGAAAGATGGGTGCTCTCCTGCTGTAGGGAGATGGCTTCTTCCCAACCCCTCCCCACTGGAGACTGGACCCCTGGGACACCCTTCAAGGTGAAGCAGCCCCCACCCCATACCTGACGGGCCAACCAAAGCCCCCGTGAGGAACGGGTGTCTCTGAGCGGCTGAACAAAACCAAAGGGCGGCATCTCGCTGAGATGGAGCTCAGGAGGGCAGCACAGCAGGGCTCGGGGAGCCTGGGTGGGAGGCGGGAAGGGTGGGGTGACACGGCTGCTGTCCTGCCGTTAGAGGCCATGGAGCCATTTTGGGGACCCAGGGACCCCGTGTCCCACAGAGGGCAACGCTGCTCAGTCCTGCGCCCCCCCCAGCCCATCCCACGTCTGGGGTCCCAAGTCCTCCCCTCCCGAATGTAGAGGCGGCAGGGTGAGAGGCAGGCTCCAGTCCACAAGAGTGGGTGATGCATATGTGCATATTATATATTATATACACATACACACATATATACACATGTTTAATCATTTTATTGGAGGCTCTTACAGTTCTTCTAACAATCCATACACCCATCATGTCAAGCACATTTGTAACTGCGTTGCTGTCATCCTTTCTTTTTGTGTGTGTGTCATCACTGCCCTGGTGGGAGTAGGAAGCCCAGCCTTGCTCCTGGAGAGCTGCTGCTGGGTTTGAACTGTCAGCCCTGTGGGCCGCAGTCCCGCACACAACCACTGCGCCACCGGGGCTCAGTCACCGTCATCCTTTTCTTTTTTTTTTTTTTTTTTGGGGGGGGGCATCACTGCTCTCGGTGGTGGGAGTAGGAGGCCCAGCCCCACTGCTGGAATTGAACCTCCGTCCCAGTGGGCCGCAGTCCCGCGCACAACCACTACGCCACCGGGGCTCAGCCCTGTCATCCTTTTCAAAACATTATCTTTCCACGTGAGCTCTTGGTAGCAGCTCCTCATCTGTTCCCTCCTTCGGCCACCCTCACAAGCCCTTGGTAAATTATGATTTATTATTGTTATGTTCATCTCTCACACCATCCACTGTCTCCCTTCGCCCATGTTTCTGTGGTGTGTCACCCTACCAGCAGGTTATACCTTGATCATTGCGATCGGTT
>PVJH01022689.1:0-36227 GCA_004026705.1 Nesogale talazaci
GTTTTGTGGCCAGTTTCCCTTGTTCCACAAGGTGAAAAGTGTGTTTGCTAAAGTGGAGACAGTAGTTAAGTCGGGGTGGATGCCACGGGGCCATCCGGGCCTGAACAGCCAACCGCTCTGCCCATCGTGAGAACTGGAGCCAAAGTGGGAGCCCCCAAATCTGTAGTTCTTGCGAGTACAGAAAGGCTGCCATTTAAACCACCAGCCGGCTGCTCTGGGGGGGCAGGGGGTGCGGAGGGGAGGGCGGGGAGACAGGACCTTCTGCTCCTGTAAAGAGCGACAGGCTGGGAAACCACAGGGCCCGTTGTCCCTGTCCTACTGTGAGTTGCCATGGACTCATGGCAGTGAGTTTGGTTTGGGTTTTGGTGGCAAAATCCTCCCTCCCCAGCGGGTGGCGCCTCCCGACGTGAAATTGGTCTCTGGCTGTGAGGGACTCTCCAGGGCTGCTGGGGAGGATTCTAGAACCCTGGCACCCTTTGTCCGCTGTTTCCTTATAGAGAGCATTTTTTTTTTTGGTGGCATCACTGCCCCTTGGTGGGAGTAGGAGAGAGCCTTTTTAAGAGAAGGGAAGTGTTGGAACGTCATTGACCTCTCTGCAGACCGGGGAGTTGACGTTGGAAGTGCTTTGGGGAGCGTTGGTGGCTGCAGACAAGGGGCTGAATGGTTTTTTTCTGCCCACTCAGGCCTGCCATGTCCCCTCCCCGCACTGCCCCATGGGAGGCTTCTGCTGCTGGCCTGGTTCTCAGAGCAGCAGGTCCCCCTCTCCCTCGATTCCATGCCTGGACCCAGGGCCAGTGGGGGCACTCTGAGAGCCCCTGGGCTATGGCCTTCCCAGAGCCAAGAGTCAGTTCCAGCCGGTCTCTGTTGCCCTGGGGTGTGGTGCTGGCATAAGTCCCCCTCCTGGGGCCTGCCGGGACCTCTCTCCTCACATCTACACAGGCGCGCGCGCGCACACACACACACACACACACACACACACACACACACACACACACACACACACACACTACCTCTATTGTGGCATAGCATGCTACCCCAGACCGAGCAGCAGGAATTAGGAGTCAGGTCAGTGGCAGCTTCGCTGTCGGGTGGGCTCTGGGTGCTGTGGGCCCAGGTGCCACTCCTGCTGGGGGTCTCAGCAGTGCAGCCGGGACGGAATCGTCGCGCGCGGTCTTCACACATGGTCACCTGCTGCTGGTCAGCTCCGGCCTCTCATTGTGGCCCAAAGCTGTGTCCAAGGGTGGATGTCCCCAGCCATGGCCAGGAAGTAGCAGCCAGCTGTCACTTCTGCTGTGTTCTGCTTGTAAGGAGGACACAGTGAAAGCCAAGGAAGGGGCGACTGTGCTCCACCCTTGATGGGAGGGCGCCCCAAACTTCTCAGGCAGGTTTCAACCCCACCCCTAGCTCCTCCCCCTTAGCTCTGGAGGGGGTCTGCTAAATCAGGGTTCTGATTGGAGCCAGAGACTCCATGGGTTGGGGGGGGGGGAGTTGTGAGAGGCCTCTCCAGCTTCCCTCTTTAGCAGCTCCCAGCACCCCAGCCCTTCTGAGTCTAGCTGTCTGCAAAGGAGGAGCCTGGGGGAGTTTAAACTTGCTTTTCTTATCTTTTCACAGTCCTTAATTTGGCCGGTGTGGTTGTAGCGAGTGTTCTGTGGCTGGCAATCGAGGCTGGCAGGCACGGCCAGGCCAGGCATCTGGCTTAGCTCCCTGATGAGGCTACTGGGGTGGGCAAGGTGCTGGGTCGGGGAATGAGAGTCAACAGGGGTCCCTAGACACAAAGTCATCCACCTCCTACTTGAATTCCAGACCCAGGGCTTGCTTTTGGAATTGACGCATTGGGTTATGTGAACTCCAGGAGTCCTGGTAGAAAGATTCCATAGAGAAAGTGAGCCTCTGAAGAAGATAGAAATGAGCGTGGTTTGCAATATCCTATCAAGGGGAATTACATTAATGGTATTTGGCTGAAAACCCAAGTATTTAGCAGTCGCAATGTGTATCTTTCCTGGTACTCCTTGAGGAGCCACCGGTGCAGTGGGTTGAGGGGCAGACTGCTAATCACCAGGTCAGCAGTTCAAACCCACCAGTGGCTTCTTGGGAGAAAAACGAGGCTGGGTGCACCTCCCCTGAAGCAGAAACGCTTGGGAACAGTTTGTCCCTGTCCTGTGGGGCTGCCGCGAGTCGGGGTGGAGTTGGTGGCACTATGGGGGGGCATTCTCTAGCGCTCAAGTGCCTGGGGGTCGATCTTGCCCGGTAGCGTTTTGTTCGTGAAAGAGCAGTCCTGATTCACTCGACCACCCAGAGACAGGACGTGCAAAGCGTTTTGTCAAGTGGCCAGAAATAGAAGGATAGGGCTAACCGTGAATGGAGCCAAAGTCTTAAGCTCACCACCACTGAGCTGATTCCGAGTGCCCGTGACCCTGCGGGACGGCGCGGGGCATGCAACGGCTGACGGAGCGAGGAGACTGACCGGCCGGCAGGGCACCTTGACAGTGGACTGTTTCAGAAGACTGGCATCCCTTTCTGTGGAGGGTCAAAGCGTGTCTTCTTGCTTTGAGGGATCTCTTTGGTGGCACTGACGGACATCACCTGTCCCCTAGAACTGCTGCAGCAGCTCCACCAGCAGCTGGTCGAGGCAGAGCGGCGCTCGATGACCTACCTGAAGCGCTACAATAAGATCCAGGCGGACTACCACAACCTCATCGGGGTCACGGCCGAGCTAGTGGATTCTCTGGAGGCCACAGTCAGCGGCAAGATGGTAAGGGAGGTCCCCAGCTGCGGCAGTGAGGCCGGCCTGGGAGGGCCAGGATGCCCAGGCTGGCCGCGTGTCCTGTCCTTGTGCTGTGTGTCTGTGTGTGTGTGTGCACGCGTGTGTGTAGGGGCACCCCGGCGATGACGACAACCACTTTTCTAACACACGTTTGTGTGGAGAATACTTGCAGTTTCTGCCTTTGATTGCGTTGCTCTGTCTGGCACGGGCTCCAGCCGTCGCAGGCTTTATGGTTTGGAGAAAAAGAAGCACCCTAGACAGGGGCTATATTGAGGGCTATGTTGATGGGGTGGGGTAGCGTGGGTGAGAGGTGGGGGGGTGGGTGTTCTCGGTGATTTCCAGCCCAGCCTGCCTCCTACGTCACCATCCCTTGTGGGTCAAGGATGCTTTCCCACTGCCTCTGGCCTGTCCCTCGCACTGCTTGACCACCTCCCTTCACAGCAGCGGGTCTCTGGGTCTGCCTCCCTCTCTCTGTGGTCAAGGACACGCTGTGGTCAGCCTGTCTGGAGTCTGGAGTCCTGTCTCGAGGCTCATGTGTGATGTGGGGCTGGAAGCTCTGCTCCAGGTCACCCAGACGCAGACGGGCAGTCTACATCCAAAGATGAGCTGTGCTGGTTGAGGCGGCTGTCAGCAGAAGTACTGTCTGATCCCGTCAGGGCGGCACAGAACGGGCAGCGCTGACACTGGCGCTGACCGACGCGCATTCGGCTTTGTGGACTTGCTGGCCATTCCTGTTTGGGCCAGCTGTCTGCGCCATTTCCTCCTTCACCTGTTTGAAACAAGGAAGTCCTGTAGCCGGATTTGCTTATTCCAGAAGTGGTTCTGGCCATCGCTCCTGAAGTCAGAGGGGAATTTGGGGAGTAAGCAGTTGATCCAAAGACCAAAGGCCGCAGAAAATTCTTGAAGACCAGCACTGACCAGCACTGGGCCAGTCTTTTGAGTGCAGACAGTCACAGACAGCAACCTGGGCCAGGGGACTTTGGGGGAGAAATGCAAGCAGAAGTCCGGTTACATCGCAGGAGGAGGCAGTGGTGTGTGGGGCGGGGGGAGAGGGAGGAGCTTGAAGGAAGGGTGTTGAGACGAACCCTCTGAGGCTGGAGACCGGAGCTGGAGGGGGCTGCAGGGCTCCAGAAGGATGGGGGACGGGAAGGGCTGCTTCTGTAGAAAAAGGAGGGTCTGTTGGTGCAGTGGGAGACGCATGTCAGCTGCTGGGAGCTAAGGCGTGAGGGGACGGCTGCAGTAGTACCCTACCCAGTGGGGCAGTTTTCTTTGGTAGAAACTACCCTTATGAGGGGGCAGGAACGACAGGGTTGGTCCAGGGGGGACCAACATTTGCTGAGTGGGTGTGGCAGACAGACAAGTGGATCAGGGTGTACTGCAGGTGAGCCTGGCAGTGGGCTGGGGTGGAGGGCTTGAGTGGCAGCCGAGGTCCCGGGTTGAAGAGGGACAAGCTGGCCATCAAAAGTGGGACTTTGAAGCCTGACTTAAACCCAGACTTCCGGTGTCAAGTCCAGGCCCTCTTTCTACCGCAGTGAGATGATCACAGGTTTTTCACCAGGATGGACAGCGACAAGACAGGCAGTGGTTGGTGCTGTCCAGCTGGTCTCCACTCAGCAAGCCCGTGCCTGACAGGACAAGACACCGCCAGTCCCCTCGGCCATCCTCACTCAGGGCCGTGCCGAGTACATTGTTGCAGCCAGTGTCCAGCCCTCTCTTTGCAGGTCTCCCTCTTTTCCCCTGACCCTCGACTGCCCCCAGCATGCCGTCGTTACAGGACAGTTCCCCCTGGTAACGTGTCCAAAGCCGAAAGACAGCCCCGTCACCCTCTCTTCTCAGTAGCCTTCCAGTTCCCAAGCCAACATGTCTGTCCCTCTGACAGTCCATGGACCACCCAGTCCACGAGTCCACCTTAGAGTAGGAGGCTATCAAGCACCCCTGTAGGTCATCAGACAGGCCTTATCTCCCAAGAGCTCTGATACACCCAGGCTGCGTGGAGAGCTTTCTAGCTCACAATTCAATCTCGGTGTGTTCCAGAAAGGCTGCGGCACCCCAGCATTCTGAATGCTAGAATTGCTCGCGGGAGCCCCGCACCTCTCACCAGACCCTCGTGTCCTCTGTGCAGATCACGCCGGAGTACCTGCAGAGCGTCTGTGTCCGCCTCTTCAGTAACCAGATGCGGCAGAGCCTGGCACACAGTGTGGACTTCACCCGACCCGGCACGGTGAGCAGGGCTCCAGCTGGGCTTTGGCTTCTTGGGAATGACTGCTGGTAGGGAACGGTCTGGCCTAGTGGGAGTGAGTGCTTGGAACAATTGCTTAGACGGTGGGCAGACAGAGAAAGGACACTGGTGTGCCCTCCGCTCTGATGTTAGCATTTGACCCCCGGTGGCCTGATGGCTAAGCATCGGACTGTTGTTAACTGCACGCTCAGCAGTTTGAAACCACCAGCCATTTGCTGGAGAAAAGGCGGGGCTTTGGAAATGGTGGCAGCACGTGTACAAATGTGCTTGATACAGGTGATACGTGGATTTTTATAAGAGCTGTAAGAGCCCCCAATAAAATGATTTATTGAAATAGGAAAAAAGAAAGGAATCTCATTAACTTAGTCTTGAGAAACTCTGCAAAGATGAACCTTAGCAAAATTAAAAAACAAAACAAAACAGGAAAAAAAGGGTGCTTTCACAAAAACCTCCAGGGGCGATTCTGCCCTGTCCTGCAGGATCTTGTGAGTCAGAATGGACTGGGCAGCAGTGAGTTTGTTCTTTGGTTTTGTGCTTCAGCATTCCCATGTGCATGTCTTCGGAATGTGAGCCCTTCCCTGCACCTCCGGGGAGTTGAACATCAGTTCAGTAGCCATTTCTAATCTGCATTCCCATCTCCGTCTCCGCCTTGAATCTGAACTTTTCCCAGTCTGTCTGTGTCTTGGACTCTCACTGTTGAAGAAGAGCGTCGTCCTGTCTTGTTGAAAATGATCCCCTCTTGCTGAGCCCCGGTGGCGTAGTGGTTGTACACGGGACTGCGACCCACTGGGTTGGAGGTTCAAATCCAGCAGCAAGGCTGGGCCTCCTATTCCCACCACCAGAGGGCAGTGATGCGGCCCCCCCCCCCCGAAAATGATCCCCTCTCCTCCTGTGCTCCATGCTGCCTCTTGTGGGTTCAGATGGCGCATCTCAGGCCCCAGTGCCACCGCCGCCGCCACCACCACCACAATTGTTGGGTGCCCCAGGTCGCTTCTGACCCAGAGCAACCTGGGGACAACAGAGCATGCAGTCCATCCTGCACCGTCCTCAGTCATTGCCAGGGCTCAGCCCCTCCTGAAGCCATCACAGACCCTCTTCACCCAGCATGAAGTCTTTCTCTGGGAACCAGTCTCTCCCGATTACATGTCCACAGGACAAGAAGAGATGCAGTCTGGTCAGCCTCCCTTCTAAGTTGCATTTTGACTAAACATCTCACAAGACAGATGTGTTGCTTCTCTGACAGCCCATAGTACCACACAGATGCTATTACCCACCAAGACCACCATCGAAACGCGCCACTTCTCTGATCCGCCTTACTTATTACGTGGCCCATGTTGTGTGGGCATACGAGGTGACTAAACATGCCATGGCTTGGGTCAGGTGCACTTCAGTCCTCAGAGTGACATCTTTGCTCTTTTATACTTGAAAGAGATTGGCCGAACCACTGCATTACGTCATCTCACTTCTTGACTGTGGCTTCATTCAGTGTGTTGATTGTTAAGCCAAGTGAAATAAAATCCTTGCCAACTTTAGTCTGTTTGCCCTTTATCATGATGCGATGTTGTCTACTGTCCCAGGTGAGAGGATGTTGGTTTTCTCCACATTGAGGTGCGATCCATACTGAAGGCTGTGTTTGTTTGTTTTTAAAATCTTATTAGTAAGTGCCTCAAGTCCTCTTGGCTTTAAACAAGCAGAGTTGTGTCATATGCTTATCTCGGGTCGTTAATGTATCATTTTCAAGTCCTAATGCCACGTTCTTCACTCAGTGCAGCTTCCTGGCCTATTTGCTTAGCATGCAGATTGAACAAGTCTGATGGAGGGACACACCCTGATTTTAAGCCCTGCAGAGCCCTCTCGTCCTGGTGCAGTGGCATCTCCCGGTTGTCGCTGCTGTCAGGTGCAGTCACAGCCACCTTGGGGCCCTCCTCACAGTCGGTCTTGTCTTGGAGCCACTGACGCAGCTCCTGTGTCAGCCTATTTTCTGGACGGTCGACACCAGCCACTACACCAGCCCTGGTGTCCTTCTCCAGGGACTGGTCTCTCCGGACCACATGTCCCCAGTCTATGATACAGTCTCGCCATCTGTGGCAGTCATGTACTCTCGTGTCGATTTCATGATGGGGAGTCTAGGGGTGGAGTCTGGTCTGTCAATCTGGAGATAGCCAATGGGACCGCTGTGTGGGCGTGGCTTTCTCCCCAGAATTCTAGGAAATTCGGCTGTATTTCTCCCTTGGAGGTGAGAGACTTAGGACTCAATCCCTTGGAGATGCTCTACTGACAAGGCACATGGCAGCACATTGATAGACCTCGAGCCCTGGAAACTGGAGGAGCCACGGGGAGACCCCTGCCAGCGCTGAGATGCTTCTACCACCACTGGATACACAAGACTCTGGCCTGTGATTGTCCTGGCATCATTGCATGTGCTTTGTGAGTCTGAAGAGGGCTTATGGATTAGTATTGGGTATATGGGCTAATATCAGACTTATGGACTTGAACTGGATTGGGTTGGAATGTTTCTTAATGTACAGTTGCTCTTGTATATAAACCTCTTTTTTTTTTTAGGCATCACTGCCCTCAGGTGGTGGGAGTAGGAGGCTCAGCCTTTGCTCCTGGGAGCCGGAATTGAACCTCCATCCCAGTGGGCCGCAGTCCCGCGCACAACCACTACGCCACCGGGCCTATAAACCTCTTTCTTATACACATATGCATTGTATGAGTCTGAGACACAAATACATAGACTCGTATATACATATAAGGAAAAGGTTTATATACAAAAGGAATGGAACATTGAGAAAGCATTCCAACCCCGTCCAGTTCAAAGTCATAAGTCTGATCTTAGCCCATATGTCTGATACCAGGCTATAATGCCTCCTTCCGACTCATGAAGTCACAGGTCAGTGGGTGCAGAATCCCGGCGCCAGCAGGGGTCTCCCCAGGGCTCCTCGCTTCCAAGATTTAGGGTCCATCAACAGCATCCAGTGGTGGTAGAAGCAACTCAGCACTGGCAGGGATCTCCACGTGGCTTCTCCAGCTTCCCCATCAGGGTAAGGCCGTGTGGCTTCTCCTCCAGCTCCTTCAGCTCCTTGGACGCTGCCATCTTGTCTTGTCCGTCATTCATCATCTCTGAGACTAACAACAACGGGGGAGATAGCTTCTCATCTCCATGACGGAAATATTGCGAGATTTCCCAGAAGTCTCAGGAGAAAGCCATGCCCACATGGAGGCCTCATTGGCTACTCAGTGGCTATCTCCAGATTAGCAGGCTAGACTCCACCCCTACATCTCCATCATGAAATTAACATAAGCACATGACTGCCACATGCGTGCTTAGGAATTTGTTTCTCTAGTGTGTCTGGACTGACACACTATCCTTGCCTCTAAGAAGCACCCTGCTTGTTCGTTCTTCCGTAAGTTCATGGTTTTCAGCAATCTTCACCACAATTGAAATATCTCAATTCCTCTTTTGTTTTCCTTTTTCAGTGTCCAATTTCACACGCCTCGGAGGCATTTGAAAACCCCGTGGCTTGGGGCAGGCACACCTTCCTTGCTTTTCAACAACTTGAAAGTGTTCTGGGCTGCAGATTTATCCAAGTCAGTGTGCCTTTTGGTTTCTTGACTGCCCTCGCACACTTGCACGAGCACTGATGGTGCTCTTGGACCCACCAAGACAGATCCCTCGACAGGGTCAGCCTCTCCTCCGTTTACCCTGGTATTCCCTCGTGGTCCGTTTGTGGGGGGTTTTGCTTTCTTTTTTTTTTTTTTGGGGGGGGGGTTTGCTTTCTTGACATTGAGTCATGACCCATATTGAAGGCTGCCATCCTTGATCTACACCAATTACTTCAAGTCCTCCTCACCTGCTGCCAACAGGATGTTTCATCTGCATATCTCCAGCGGTGAGTAAGCCCTCCTCCCATCCTGACGCTGCATCAGCTTCTCTGATGATTGCCAGCTTTCAGAGGGAACAAGCATGCCACATACAGCCTGACACGTACCTTGCCTGATTGAGCATCATGCAGGATTAGCCTTGTTCTGTTCACACAGCTGCCTCGTGGACGAGTTCCAAATGAGCACAAGGAAACGTTCCAGAATTCCCTTTCTTCTCAAGGTGATCCACACTTTCTTATTCCAAACGAGCACAAGGAAACGTTCCGGAATTCCCGTTCTTCTCAGGGTGATCCACAGTTTCTTATGGTCCACGCCATTGAACACCTTGGCAGCGTCAGTGAGTCACAAGTCAGCACCTGTGACAGTCACCTCATCTGGTGTCAGTTTGAGGATGAAGAGTGTAGGAGTGGAGTCTCACATGCCAGTCTGGAGATAGCCAATGGGGCCTCTGTGTGGGCATGGCCTTCTTCTGAGAATTCTGGGAAATGTGGTCCTTCCTTCGTGGAGGCAGAGACACTGTCTCTCGGTTCATTTCCTTGGAGACTTTTCTACTGACCACACTCTTGGAGACTCTCCGCTGACAAGACTGCCTTCCTGTGGGGCATCCCTGAGGAGAAGCCTCATGGAGCGACCCGAGTGCCCTGAGCCGGACAGGCCGCTTGGATGCAACCAGACCTCTGAAGCCGGAGGAGCCACTCAGAGACCCCTGCTGAGATGTTTACAACGCCACTGGATCCAAAGACTTTCTACCCAGCTGACTAAATTCAGCATCATTGCATTTGTTTCTTGAGTCTGAAGAAGACTTTTTTTTTTTTGGGGGGGGGGGGCATCACTGCCCTCTGGTGGGAGTGGGAGGCCCAGCCTTGCTCCTGGAGAGCTGCTGCTGGATTTGAACCGCCAAGCCAGTAGGCCGCAGTCCCGCACACAACCACTACACTACCGGGGCTCAGTCCCCTGAAGAGACTTTATACACTATTGGACATATGGGCTAACATTGAGCTTAGGACCTTGGACTGGACTGGGTTAAGATGTTTTTCTTTCTTTTTTTCTTTCCGTATCACTGCCCTGATGGGAGTAGGAAGCCCAGCCTTGCTCCTGGAGAGCTGCTGCTGGATTTGAACCGCCAACCCTGTGGGCCGCAGTCCTGCACACAACCACTGTACCACCAGTCTCAGCAAGATGTTTTTCTTTTTTAGCAAGCATTTAGGTTATTTTTAGGTAAAGAAAAATAGGCTTTCCCCAGGGTGACCGGTGAACTGGAGGTCAGGAGGAAGCAGGGTGGGGACTCCTCACAGCTCTTGCTCGACCCCCAGGTGCCATGGGAGGGTCTCCTGGAAGGAGAAGGCCATGCAGCGGGACCTCGGCAGCCCTTGGGGCGGCAGGAGAGAGAGGTTCCTCCCACAGGAGGGAGTGGGTGAGGCAGCAGCTCCCCTTGGTCCCTGGATTGGCTCGGGTGTATGCTTCCATCTATAGCGGGTTAGCAGGATTAAGGCCTGGGGACAGGGGGTTAAGTTCAGGACTAACGAAAGGAGCCAAGGACCTTCTTCAGTTGGACCCTGAATCACAATCAGGAAATAGCCTTTATGTGGTGCAGCCATCATCTCCTTTTCTTGGAATGAATTTGAAGGAAGGTGAGGTCGGGGCTCCTTGCCTCCGAGATGGAGTGGTGCCTGAGGTTGGCGCCCTGTGTGGCAGTGGGATTGCCCACGGTGCTTCCGATGGCAGTGCCATCTCGAAGCCATCCCGCAGCTCGGCGTCGCCGGCCCCCAGGCCAGGCTCGGGGTCTTTCCCCGGGATGTTTTCTTAACTCACAGTTGCTCTTGTACGTAAGACTCCTCCTCAGACATGCGTACGTGAGTGTTTACGAATCTGTTTCTCGAGGCTTCCCGCATCTTTCTAGTTTCCCCTGCTTGGAGCCAAGAGCCATCTGACAGCAGTAATGACAGTGATTTGCTCCACGTCCTCTTCAGAATCTGACCCGAACTTCTGCACATTCCCGGTCAGTGTATCACTGCAACTGCCACTGGAATGCTCTCAAGCCAAATTTTCCCTGCGTGTGATATCACTGCATGGTTTGAGCATTCTGGGCCTGAGCCCCGGTAGCGTAGTGGTTGTGCGCGGGACTGCGGCCCACTGGGTTGGAGGTTCAAATCCAGCAGCAAGGCTGGGTGGGCCTCCTACTCCCACCACTGGGGGCCACTGATCCCCCAAAACAAAAACAAATAAACAAAAAGAGCTAGAAGAGCATTCTGTTAGGTCGCTTTTCTGGAGTCAATCGGCGGAGCAATTGTCTTCCAGGCTTCCTGGCAGCAACGAGTGGGTGCTTCCAGGGCTGCTCCAGCTTCCAGAAGGTCCAAGGCATGTTTGACAACTTCCGGTTTTCCCAGACTCATGTTCTGCACATTCTTAGTTGCGTTGACTAGTTGGTGGCCGCAGGTTTTTCTTCTCAGTTTGAGTTGTGCCCCCCCAGCCAGTGACGGCCGGAAACCGTTCTCCTCTCACAGGCCCACCTCGCCCACGTCATGAAGATGCACGCTGCTTGGAGAAGACGGCTGGCTCTTCCTCAGCCATGTTTCCAGGGCCTTCTGACCTCCGGGGGAGGGGGCTCCTCTTCTGGCACCGTCTCTGGCAAGGGCCTGCTTCCCTTCGCGCGGTTTTCAGCCTCTGGCGGTGTTTCAGCTCTAGCCGTGAGGTCTTCCCTGGCCAGTTCCTCTGCAGAGGACAGCCTCTTCCTTCTTTGTCGCCTGTCCCTGGTCTGGAAGCTGCTAAGCCCTGTTCCATTTGGGTGACCCCGCCTGCGTTTGCAAGACCAGTGGCACAGCTTCCAGCATCACAGCCACACAAGCCACCACAGGGCACCAGCATTTTTAAAGAGTCCCGGGAGTGCTGGGGGCCAGGTGGAAGGTGGCCGACTGTGTACGCCACCCACTGCTGTCTGGGAGACAGAGGAGGCGGACGGTTTACCCTCACAGGGAGCTTACACGGAGTAGCTGTGAGTCAGGACCGGTGTGTTGGCAGTGGGCCATTTTTAGTGTCAAAAAAGAAAAGGATGCCCTACTTCATTCCCAAGTAGGCCTGCAGCGACATAGAGAATACAGGGGGCGCTGAGCCCCGGTGGCGCCGTGGTTGTGCGCGGGACTGCGGCCCACTGGGTTGGCGGTTCAAATCCAGCAGCAGCTCTCCAGGAACAAGGCTGGGCCTCCCACTCCCACCAGGGGGCAGTGATGACCCCTCCAAAAAAAAAAAACAGGAAAAAAGAGAATACAGGGGCTTTCTGCTCCTGTAAAGAGTTCCCATCTTAGAAAGCCACAGGGGCCGTTCTACCTTGCCCTAGGAGCTCGCAATAAGTCAGAATCTGGTCTAGTGCAGTGAGGTGTTTTGCTTTGTTTTGTTTTTAATAAAACAAGAGGAGGTGGCTTCCTAATTTTTATCACGTCATGCTTTCTGTGTCCACTCTAATGTGCAAATACGTGGAGCACTTACATGCTGTGACACATAGCAATAAAATGAATGCCCCTGGGCCGACCACCCATCTCAACGGACTGAGGCTACCGACATTCTGTCTGTGTCCCCCAGAGAGGTACCCTACTCTTATTGCTCACAAACAAGTTAAAGTCTGTTTTCGAGAAGTCCGGAGATCCGGTCCGTGCGGCCATTCCTGGCGCTCAACCCTGACACGACGCCGGCCGGGGTCTTCACGGAAAGGCGGCGGCAGCGTGGGGAGGCACACAGTGGTCACTGTCGGTCCGGTCGCCTGCTCCACTCGGGGACAGACGAGGAAGCGGGCCTGAGTCTGCGGGAGTCTACCACGGAGGATCTGAGGTGCAGAAAAATGACTTCCTCTCTAGGCCCTCCCCGTCCCCTCCATGGCCAAGGCCCAGTGGGGTCAACTGCCTGGGGACGCCGCACATGGACCGCCGGGCAGCTGGAAGTTTCCTTTCCAGCAGCAGTCAGCACCGCAGGTACCACGTCCCCCTGGGATCCCTCTCCCCAGCCCTCCTCCCGCTTACTCAATCCGTCAGCAGAGGACCCCGCGCTTTCCAGCCTTGTGGGATGAAAGATCCCGCCGCACCTCGCATCTCCAGCAGTTTCTTTTTCCATTACTGTGGGGGGGACGAGGCACATCCCCCTCATTCAGAATTTACCGTCTGGTTCTCAAGGGGCATTTTCACAGGAGGCCCGACTGACCTATACCAGCTGGGCGCTCACTCGCCAGGAGTCACTCGCCTGCCTCCGCTGTCAGGAGCCTGGAGCTGTCCCGCCAGGCCGCGGGGGACAGGACCTGCCCTGAGGGCCAGGCGTGTCTCCCCCCTGAGCGCTCCCCAGGGCCTGGTGTCTGCGTCAGTCCTTGACGTAGAGACAGGGAGTCGAAGCTGCCAAGGGGCTTGTTCCCAGCAGATTTCCCTCTGGGATGGTGAAAAGAGGAGAGGAGGTCCTGGGCTTCCGACAGGCTCTCTGACAGAGGCCCTGGGAGCTTGGGCCACAGGAGGGGCAAACTGTGATGGGCTGGCTAGTGCAGCTGCGCTGATAAGATTGGCGGGGTGGGAGTGAGGAGAGGGTGGGGTGGGGAGTGTGCTTGTACTTTCTACTGTAAGAAACTACTGTTTCAACTACGCTGAGCACTGGCTCTGTGGGCAGCTCTGGTCTCATGAGGAAGCCCCAAATCCAGCTCCGGTCTTCACGCGGCCCTAATTTCCTCCGTGGAGTGCCCCCTCACCCTTAGCCAGCGCTGCCAGCAGCCTCATCCTCAGGCCGAGGGTGTGTGAAAGTGAATGCCTGCTGTTCCCAAGCCAGCACAGGGCTGCATGTGCCTGCGTGTGTGTGTGCATGTGTGTATGTGCAGGCTAGCCCTCAGGGACTTGCCTGGTGTGTCCTTAATGGGATTTGGGGCCCTGAGCCAATGTACCTGCCCCAGTCACGACCCCTTCCCTGCCTGCCACATGATGCCAGTCGTGATTTTCCATTGTGTTCTAGGTGCCAGGCTCTGTGAGACCTCGGCCCCGAGGACACCCCATGTCCTCGTGCCAGTGGCCCTTGTGCCTCGTGCAAATGACATGTCCTTCTGCCCCCTTTAAGACTCCATAGATGTGCCTCTGTAAGTGATATTTGCATTTGAGGACTCACCCCCTAGAACTCGATGCTCGAGCTGCACTGAAGGGCGGTTTCTGGGCAGTGCACCACACACACGTGCACACACACACAGACACATGCGAGGGGTGCCCCTGTCTGACACCGAGGGAGGGGGGCTGGCCTCTTCACTCAGCTCAGCGGCAGGAATCTGGCCCCTGTGCGCTGGTCCGTGTGAGAGCAAGGACAAGAGGAAGAAGGAGGGGCAGTTGGCACGATCCCCCACCATCCTGATCACGTTTCTCTTGGCCAGGGTGGGTTTTAGCTGTAGGCAGGTGAAGCTCAGAATCAGCCCAGTGTGTCGCTCCTCTGCCACCAGTGCGTTTCTTGTGTACATACGCCTGCGTGTGTGTGTTTGAGGTTCCTTATGTCAGCACTGCCTTTTGTGTCCTCCTGTCTGCCAGGGGCCTTCACAAAGGTTGGGGGGTGGGGAGGGGAGCGGGTAGGAAAGATGCTCACCGGGTTGGCCCGGGAGCCAGCTTAGCCCCTGTATTTATTTTACGAGGACCCCCGCTGACCTCTCTCCCCAATAAGAGCTCCCGTCTCAGAAACCACAGGGCTGGTTCCAGCCTGCCCTGTTGGGGATCTGCCCGGCGCCAGGCCGTGAGGTCAGTGTTTCTGTTTCTCTGGTTTTTAACGTTCAGGGGCAGCTCCGCTCTGTCCTGTTGGGTCACCAAGCGGTGGACCCAACTGTTGGGTCCACCAAGTGGACTTGGTGGCGGTGGACTTGGGGTTTGCCTTCTCTCTGAGAAGGGGATGACACGCTTGACCCTTCCTTTCTGGGACATCGAGGCCGCCTCCCAGTCCCTGCAGTCTCCGTGAGGCTCCCTGCCTTTGGAGGGCCATGGAGCTGGGGTTTCTTCCGTGCTTTCTCTCCAGAGCCCCTGTCCTCGCCGGGCCAGCGTGCATGTGGGCCGAGGCCCTCTGAGCATTTGTGAGGAGACCCCACTGCCCCCGCCTGCCTAGCTGCCCCTGAGGTCCGTGGTCACAGTCCGGGGGGACGCGCTCACTGAGATGCATCCCTGCTTGGACAAGCAGGCCACGTGGACTCGGGCCTCCCCTGAATGAAGGGTCCCGTGGCAGGGCCTTAGGTGCTGGTGGGTCACACCCCTTGGCCGCCTGCGAGACAGTGGCGGCCCCTGTGAGGACAGCCGGAGGGTCACGGTGAGTCAGTCAGAATGCTAGCTTGTGAGTTGAGCTTGGGGATCCACCGCTTTCCGATTTCTTCAACCAGTCCAGCCCCTTTGGGAAGCAAAGCTGCCCAGTGTGACAGCGCCTGTGTGATCCGAGCCAGCGCTGTTAGAAATAAAAACCCGTGGGGTAAATTGAGGCAGAGTTCAGACAGAGACGCGAAGCGAAGGGTGGCTTGATTAAGGGAAAAGGCCTTTCAGGAGGGAAAAGGAGAGCAGAGGGGGCAGAAGCATCTTCAGCTTCAGGGCGGGTCCTGGTACTGGGATGGTGGGATAGATCCATGATTTGAGCTAAAGGCAGGTGGATTGTAAAGGGGAAGAGAAGTCCCAGTGCTGCGGTTGCCAGGAAACAGTGCTAGAGAGAGGAAGACTGTGTGTCCCACCCAGGTGGGGGTCATCTTGTCCCTGGGAAACAGTACCAGGGAGGCATGTTCTGTGGGTGAGGTAAGTTCTGGGGAGTGCTGAAGACAGGTGCTTTAAAGTTCAGGTGCTATGAAGCTTCACAGATCATCCCCAAACAACCTGGGGGGTGGGAGAGGCGCCCTTTCTTGGGGTCCCCTTGTGCCATAGTGTCCTACTTGCTTCATGCGGGCACATTTCTGGGAGGGCCTCGTGGTGTGACTGTGCCTCTGGCTGGCACGTGCCACCCCTGGCCCTTGCAGTCTCTGGTGCATGTCTCCCAGGTGTCCTGGCACAGGGCCTCGCTCTTCACACTGGGCAGGGACACCGGGCTGGGCAGAACCCAGCTGGGTGGGCAGTCACCACCCTGGCATCGAGCCCGTCCTTCAGACAAGATTAGCAGAGGAAGCCTGGTCTTCCCCCTCGCCGTTCCCACTCAGGGTCTGAAGGGCATCAGGTTTGTATCCTCTGAGACAAGTGACCTCTCGACCTCAGGGCGGGACAGCCCTAGACACACCCTGAGACTCAGTTCCCTGTGGGGATGTGTCTGTCCTGCGCTAAAGTGACATCTCCAGGCCCGCCACCCCTCACCCAGGAGCCCAGTGACCTTTTTTGTTTATTTGTTCCCCTCCTGTTCCAGACAGGATGTAGGGTTGAACAGGTGTTGTCCAAGGCCAGATTCTCACCATCCACAGAGCTCACCGTCCCTCACACCCCGTCTCGGCTCTCTAGGGCCCCCTCTCAAATCCTCTGTGCCTGGGTAGGGGGGCCTCCCCTCTTTCTCCTCCGCCCTCAGTGTGGGAGCAGCATATACAGCTGTGCTAAGGAGAGGGGGCGTCCAGAGGGGGGCCACCATGGTTCCAAATTCAAATTCAAGTGTATCAGAGTTCAGGCAGAGACAAGTTGTGCAGGCGAGGGAACCCACTAGCGGGAGGCCCCGGTACTGACCACTGGAGGGTCTGGCCCTGTTGCTGAGTGTGGAACACAGAACAAGGGGTGGGGGAACAGGGGGTGCTCAAAAAATTATTGTTAGTGACAGATCAATTCATCACTGCCACAAATGGGGCCACGGGAGTGGGATACAGAGACCCCTGCTGATTAGAAAGGCTCACGGCTTGGTTGTGGGGCCCTCCCACCCTGCGACTCTAATTCCCACTAAGGGCAGACATGCCAGGCAAGTCCCTGCGAGGGGGACTGTCCCTCCCTGCGCTGGCTAGTGGAGTTGTCATCATCCACCTTCCGCCACCCGCTACCCGAGAGCAGATCTTTGGACATTGCTGGTGAAGGTCATAGCGCCCTGGTGGTGCAGTGGGCTGCCTGTTGGACTGCGAGTCGGCAGGGAGGGCAGTTCAAGCTCAGCGCCTTTCCTTGGGCGGAAGATGAGGCCTTGTGCTCCTAGAGAGATTGGCAGCCCCAGGACCCCACGGGGCAGGGCTTGGGGTGGAGGTGGGGGGCAGGCTCTCAATTGCCTCTCGGTGTCACTCCCCAGGGTCAGCAGCTCACCACCTCGCCAAGTCTCCTCAGCAAATCCGGACCAGACGGCATTCAGGGCACAGGCCTTGCGTCCACAGGGCTCCCCCCTCAGCCATGCTCTGTCCCTCGACCTCTCGGCCACGTGGTCTTTGTTCAGGCCCCTGTTCCAAGCTCGTGCAGCACTGATCAATGTCCAGAGGGCGCCCCACTCTGCAAGCCAGCCGTCTTGTCTTGCCCTCTGACCCTCCCTCATCTGTGCTCACTCAGGGGGCCTGGGCAGCCTGGTCTCTGTGCTGCAGCCTGTGCCACTGGAGGCAAAGGCCCCACCTGGGCTCGCTGGCGGCTCCTCTTCCTGACGGCTATGAGACAATCTCCCCCCTTGTATACACAGCGCAGTGGCAGAACTGACCGTTTTGTGGGAGCTACGAAGACTCTGGATCGACCAGCCATACCAAGAAATTTCACTTCCACCATCTGCTAGGGCCTCTACTTTCGTCCCTGTTTTGTTTTGTTTTTTAATTTTTTATTTCTTTGATCATCTGGAGAGTTTTTGGTGTTGCATTTCGGTCTTTGACCCATCTTGCGTTTGATTTTGTCTGTGTGCGCCCTGTGTTCCTTTTTTGGCAAATGCACATCTGTTTTTGCCAACACCGGTGTTAAAGAGGCTGTCTGTTCCCCACTTGTGAGTTTGTGCTCTTTGTCAATGATCAGCTGTCTATAGATGGACTTTCTGGGTGCTCAGTTCCCTTCCACTGGGCTGTGTCTCTCTCTGTTGTGAGCAGGCTGCGTGGCAGGCTATGAGACTGGGTAGTGTGAGGCCTCCTCCTCTGTTTTTCAGTAATGCTTTTCTTACCTGTGCATTCTCTTCCGATTCCACATACAGTTTGTGGTGCGTTTTCCCATCGATTTAAAGAATGACGAGATCATCCGGATAAGGATTGCAGAATCACTATAGATCATTTCTTTGAGTGATAACATTTCCATGACGTTAAATCTTCCTATCCGTTAGCGAGACACATTCTCCCATTGACGTAGGTTTCTTGCAGCGGTTGTTTGCAGTGTGGGGAACTTTTGTGTCTCAGGTTGGCTGTGGTCCTAAGGAGACGTCATCTTTTGGGTGGCTGTCGTCAATGGCATCGCTGTCCTGATTTCTTTCCAGAGTTCTCTTGGTTAGCATTCAAGAATTCCGTGAGTTCTCTCTGTGGATCTTACACCCTGCCACTAGCACGCGGATCTTGAAGTTTAGAAGTAGCGGTAAGTATCTGCTCACAGCCCGCATGTGAGTCCTGGCGGGGTCAGTGTCGGACTACTCACTGCACGGTTGCTGGTTCAACCCCCAGCTGTGCGAGAAGGATGAGGCCGTCTGCTCCCGCAAAGACATGCAGTCTCAGACACCCACAGGAGCAGCGTACTCTGCCTTCCCGGGCCTCTGTGTGCGGGAATTGGCTTAGAGCAGTGCGTGAGGGTGGGCGGACCTTGCCAGGGAGGCATTTCCCTTCAGGACCTGTCAGAATGCAGGAATCGGCCTAGCCACAAGCAGGCACATGACCAGAGTGGAGCTGCCCAGACTTCAGTGTGCAGACATGCCCCCGGGAAACTGGCTCACATGGAGATTCTGCCTCCAGAGGGCCGGGTGGGCCCCGGAGTCTGCGCTGTGAGGCCTTGCCCAGCTGGTGGCCGTATTCATGACTGGAGGGTCACCCTTTGAGTGGCAGGAGTGTGGCGTCCAGAAGAGCGCTCAAGCTGAGTCGCAGCGACCTCACGCACAGCGCCGGGGATGCCGCTGCAGGGATCGGAGAGTCTCGGTCCTCCTGGTGCACACTCAGGGTCCAGGACTGACCGTGAGTGGGAGGGAGGGAGGGAGGGAGGGAGGGGCGGGAGGCCGGCAGACTGAGGGAACGCCCCTTCACAGATTCGGGCTGCCAGGTGGAGAGCACCGTAACCAACTGCCACCTACAGATGGCCACACTGTCCACCACTCACCAGAGGGACCCCGTGTGAACATCTAGCCATCAAGGTGGCAGATGGCAGTGAGGGTGCGCGTGTCAGCACCGAGGGCAGGTGTCGGTGCCCGGGGGGTCCTGAGAGTCAGCAGAACGGTAGGGCAAACCGCCGCCCGTCCTGCGCCAGCCTCACATCGTCCCCATGTCTGAGCCCCTGCTTGCAGCCACCGCGTTCTTACTCCCGTCCGTCCGTCCATCCATCCATGTCTTGAGCGTCTTCCTCTTTTTGCCGACCTTCTACTTGACCAGAGCAGTACTGGTCCCTCCAGATAGCATGTGCTGACATCTCTTTCAGTGTATTTTTAATACAGCACCGTCAGGTCCGGGACACAGCAGCAGCGGGGTGGGGGTGGGGGATATCCTTGGAGGGTGATTGGGCCATGGCTTGGATTAAGGGGAGCACTGGGGGGTGGCCTGGGGGGGCATTGCTTGTTTTCACGTGAGTGTGTTTTACTTGGTACCGAGCACATGGGCTCTTTGTATACTTACTGGACAGTCTTGAAGAAGACACAGAAGCAGTATGAACGGGTTGGCATTGCTCTCATTTCTTTGACTGGGTGGCTTTCAGAGCCTCTGGGTGTGAGGGAAGGAGACTCCCCCCCCCCCCCCCCAGATTTTCATGGTGTTCCAGCAGACTGGGGCAGGTGGCTTCGTTTGGGTGCGGCCGAATCGGCGTTCCATCGTCCATGATGGTGGCTGGGCCCTCCTGATGGATCCCGCGCTGGCAGATCTGTTGACAAAGCGCCATGAGAGCCACGTGGACCAAGGCCTCGCCCTCGGCCTCAAACATGACTCTTGTCTTCTCTCCCCTCCCACCCAGGCTTCGACCATGCTGAGAGCCTCCCTGGTTCCTGTGTAAGTACCCGCTCCTGCTGCTGTCCGGCTGTGCCCCTGAAACAGAGGAGGAGGGCCCCCAGGGCTTTCTAGGCTGACCGTCCCCTCTGTGGGAACATGGACGGATGACGGAGGTGGCCTTTTAGTGCCCCTGAGTACACTGCTCTGAACCCACTGCCCGAGGGCCGAGGCGCCCCTTGGGAGCGTCATCAGGAGAACAGCTCCCCCTGGAGCCCGAGTTCACCAGATTGTCGGCTTAAAGCCAGAAATACACGTATGGTTAAAGTGGCAGTGTCCTCTCCTGTTAGGCTTTAGTTTGGTGAAGGAATACCATGTGGAAACAAGCGAAAGCGGTGCTGGTACCTGCCCAAATCAGTTTGCCCTGACGGAGGTGAGGGGCAGTCAGCAGAGAGCCTCGTCTTTCTCCCAAGGAGCGGCTAGTGGGGTTGAACCGCTGACCGCCTTGACCCACCAGGGCCCCTGTGTGTGCATCACGCGTGCAGTGCAGTGCCTGCAGCAAGCTCCATCCATCCTCAGGGGCATCAGGGCAAGCTTACCTGCGGAGAACAGGAGGGGAGGGACTAGTTGTGGGGGGAAGGCTTGCGGCACCGTGAGCTAAGCATTGGGCTGTTATCCATGAAGTCAGGAGTTCAAATCCACCGTCTTCTCCAAGGGAGGAAGATGAGACTGTCTGCTTCCCATAAAGATGGGTCTCATGAGTCAGAACTGGCTCCCCGGCAGTGGGGTTTGGGGGGCTTGGAGGCCCCAGGAGCAGGTCTGACCGGCCCGCAGAACTGCCGGGGCTCAGAGCCGCTGGGTTGTGCTGCTGCCCTCTTGGCAAGTCAGTGTGCCGCGTGATGCCCCTTCTTTACCAGCTACCGGACGTCACTGTGTTTCTGAGTAAAGGGGTGTGACAGGGAGGGGCTTCACAGAGCTCCTGGGAAATCCCATTCTCTCTCACTTCATCTTTTCTCTGACCTCCTGAAGCCCCCTCACACGGAAGGAGATCCTTAGTCACATTTTGTCCCCGTTGAACTTTTCATTTGGGGGAGATCGTTTCCGAGGAGCAGAAACAGCACAAAGCCTTCCCGCCCACCCTTCGCGCAGACCCCTTTCTGAGCCGAGCCACCCGCCACCCAGCTCAGAGACCTCCCCAGGCAGTGCTCCCGTCCTGGGCTCCCTCAGGGCCCCAGCCGCTCCCCCCGCCCCTGGTCCCCGCTCTGGTCCCCTGGCCATGGGTCTGTAGTTCCCGCTCACTCAGACTCTCCTCTCCTGGGGCCTTGCTGCTTTGGAAGATTACTCACCAGTTACTTACCACCAAGATATTAATGATAAAATCCCCAACTGCCTCCGTTTTAGGGAGAACAAGTGTTAAGAGAACTCGTGTGTGTGTGTGTGTGTGTGTGTGTGTGTGTCTGGAGAGGCCCCCTCTCCAGAGTGGGTGGAGACCTCATTCGGTGCCCGCCTCCCTGGCCTTCCAGAGTCTCCTCTTACCTTTTTAAAAACTACTGCTCGTGGCTGAGCCCTGGTGGCCTAGTGGTTGTGCGTGGGACTGCAGCCCACAGGGTTGACGGTTCAAATCCAGCTCTCCAGGAGCAAGGCTGGGCTTCTTACACCCACTAGGGCAGGGATGCCACAAAAACCAAAACAAAACTACCATTTGTTAGAGCCCATCATTTTAAAGATCTTCTTATGTGGAAGTAGTGCATGCTCGTTAACAGAAAATCGGAGTGCTACAGAGAGACACGGAGAAGAGAATTTCAAGGAGCCCCTCTCCCCTCGCCTCAACCACACTCATAGGTTTGCCTGGAAGACAACCCCGCCCTGCCCTTCCTTCGTCGGGTGACCAAGCTCTTCCTTAACCCGCTTGGATACTTATATCCCTGTGGCCGGCTCCCTGTCTTCCGTTCGTATTGGCTGAATCATGCACATTGCAGGGGCCCCGGGAGGGTTCATGTTTGTCCTCTTTTCCTTTTGTAGTAATTATAGACTCAAAAGAAGGTGAGGCCTCCTGCCAGCCTCCCCCCGTCCTTCTGTGGCTGTGGCACAGTGCCAACCGGGGACATTCCCTCTGCCCTGGCTCCCAGACACTCCCGTGCCTCGCTGGTTGGCAGACCGGGGCTGTGGAAGAGCCCCTTGTTGGCACCAGCACGAAGGCAAGCGTGGAACCCTCTGCGCTCTGGAGAGCTCTGTGCAGAGATCCCCTCAGACTGAAGCCAGGTTTCCCCCGGGGCCTCTGACTCGTCCTTCCCTGGACAGTCTGCACATTGCCCCCAGCCTGCCTCACAGGGCCCCTGGCTGCTTCCTGGCACCAGCACCCTTCTCCCCTTGGAGGGTGGAGCCACCCCCCCCACCCCCGAGATGGTTGACCTTCCACCCCAAGCTTGGAGCCATAGACAGACAGGCGATGCCCCCAGACAGAAGAGGTGACTCGGGACTCTAGGTGGGTCCTTGGTGGGAACGAGGCCTCCAGGCGACTTCTTCCCACCCATAGGGTCCCAGCCTAGCGGGGGCTCGATGCAAGTCCAGCAGTCTCTAACCGACTTCCACTGACAGCCTCCTCGTCTGAGGGACCCCCGTCCGCTTTGCTGCACAACAGCAAAGGCAGGCCCGGGGCGCGTGGGGCCGGGCTGTGGGCTCAGAGCCCGCTCTGTGGAGCCCCGGAGTTGGGGCCGGGAGCCCGGAGTAAGGAAGCAGACCACCAGCACCACCTGTCAGGCAGCAGCATGGGGACGTCGGGTGCCCGGGGGCTGGACCAGGCAGTGGTGTCTAATCAGTACCTTTCTCTTGGGTCCGCCTCGGCGGGTAGGAAATTGAAGGATGTCCCCTTGCTGCCCTCCCTGGATTACGAGAAGCTGAAGAAGGATCTGATGTGGGGCAGCGACCGCCTGAAAGCCTTTCTGCTGCAGGCTCTGCGCTGGGTAGGTGTCTCCCCCTGGACCCTGGCAACCACAGTCCAAGGAGGACGGGCCCTGCTTTCCCCGCGGGCCCCCTTGCTCGGGTCCTTGAACCCATCCAGCACGACTGGGACCTACTTCCTTGCTGCCAGCAGCTCCCAGGACGAGGGTGGAGCCCTAGGCTAGCAGTCTGTCCGAGGCCCCGGGCCCCGTCGACGGGCACTTTCCTGGACGTGGGCCACCACGCTCCATCTCAGCAGTGGTCTTCATGCGGTCAAGGACCAGGCCACTGTCGGGCCCTGCCCTCTGCAGAGACCTCTGTGGTCACACTAGCCCGCAGCCAGGCAGAGGCCCCCTAACAAGGCCCTAAAGGAAATCAAGCGGCCCCTGGACTAGCTTTCCTCTTCCGCTCCAGTGCTGTGCTGGTTCCGTGTTGGGCTGCGAACAGCAAGGTCAGCCGTTTGAAACCCCCCAGCAGGAGAAAGGCAGGACCGTCTCCTCCCGGGAAGAGGTACAGTCTCGAAGCTCACAGGGGCAGTTCTGCTCCGTCCTGGGGGGTCGCTGGAGGTCGGCATCCCCGCGACGGCAGTGAGCTCGGTTTCTCAGCCAGCCTGTGACTATTCTAACTACATCCCCTGTTTGATCCTGCCCCAGCCACTCCCGCTCAGGCTTTTGTTTGTCACTTTGAACACGTGAACTTCTACCAAACACTTATACCTATTCAAATGAAAATGAGGAAAGTGGAAATATCTGTCCAGTCGTTCATTCATTTAAAACTAGCAATGTAAAAAAAAAAAAAAAACACAAAAAACTAGTAACGAAAACACACAAGATAATCACCTCCATCACATTTCCTATGATAAAAGTTACATTCTCCACATCCTCTTGTGCACAGACACACAAACCCAGCCGCACTCATCAGCAGAGGAGTGGCGTTTGGAGACAGTTTTGCAGATTGCCTGGACGTCAGGTCCGAAGGGGACAGCTGGCTTCCCACACCTGCTGCTCTGTCTTCATTTGGCCTCTGAGAGCCGGGGCAGGAAATGAGAAAGCCCACCTTTGTATTGTTATAGAAGGAACTCCAACCTTGCGGGCACCCCAAGAGAATCTTGGGTACCCCCTCGCAGCATTTCCTGGGCCCCATTTGGAGAAGTGCTGGCCTGAGCCAACACTGCTTGGCATGCAGACTCAGCAGTCCACTCTCAGTCACCCAGCCGGAGTGGAAGCTCTGCCGGGCCCCTGGTGGGGTGGTGGGCCCCGCACTGAGCTGCTGCTCACCAGGTCGGGGGTTCAGGTTCCCCTGCTCTCCAATACAAGCAAGATGTGGTTGTCTACTCCTGTCAAGATTTTCAGTCGGGCTGAGCCCCGGTGGTGTAGTGATTGAGTGCAGGACGGCAGCTCACTGGTTTGGCAATTCAAATCCTGCAGCAGCTCTCCAGGAGCAAGGCTGAGTAGCTCCCATGACCACCAGAGGGCAGTGATGCCAAAAAAAAAAAAGATTTTTAGTCTCAGAAATCCACTAGGCAGTTCAACCCCACCCAATAGGGTCACCCCAAGTCAGTCAGGGTATCAGAATACCTTCGGGCAATTTCCTCATCTCTGCCTCAAAAAGGCCTCTTCACTCCGGCTGTGGGGGGGGCCTCCTGGGGTGAACTCCGGACAAGAATGTTGAGGGCCCACCGAGGGGCAGCAGGAAGTCTCGGGATTGGGGGTGTCTTAGAGGCATGGTCAGGTGCAGTGACCTGTGGCTCCGCCCGGCCTCTCTGTCATCACAGGCACTTGTAGTGGCTTCTGAGTCTGCCCAGCGGGCACTCCTGTCTGCCCGTGCCCCTCTGTCTCTGGGCGCGGCGGGCCCTCCCTTTGTCCAGGGAATGACATTTTGACAAAATAACCAAGGAAAAATAAGAGGTTTTCTCTTTGTTTTTTGTCCTGTTAGCTCCTCATATGTGTTTTTAAAATTTATTAATCATCTTATTGGGAGCCTCTTAAAAATATTCATAATCTGCATTCAATTGCATTAAGCACACTTCCACATATGGTGTCATCACCATTTCCAAAACATTTTCTTTCGATAAGCATGTTTCTTAGTGCTACGTCCTCTGCCCGTCGCCCGTCCCCAGCCCACGCCCATCCCTCCATCCCAGCTCGGTGCCCCCGCCTGGCCTCAGTGCTTCCTGGACAGGCTGGTGGCAGCCAACCTGCTTTACCCATTCACGTGTCTGGAGGCTTCGCGTTGGTGGGAGGGCTCCAGCGTGGCCTGTGCCACCCTTAGGATGTGCAGCCGGGTCATGTCGTGGCAGGTGGCTTGTCTGGCGAGCGAGCCCAGGCATGTGTTTGACCGGATTTGGTTGAATGGGTAGTTTCAGGCTCTGCCATTTGAAGCTTCGCTAGACACGGGTTCGTATTTTCCACGTTCAGACCTGGATCTCCTGTTTCTCTCCACGCCAGCGCCTGACCACATCCCACCCTGGAGAGCAGAGAGAGACCGTCCTGCAAGCCTACATCAGCAACGACCTCTTGGAGTGTCACAGCAGCAGCCAGGTCCGTTTCTGAGACCGGGACCCCTCAGGGGAGCAGAGGGGCCAGCATTCAGTGCCCGCTTCCCTTCCAGGCAGGGGTTGATGGGGATGACGATGATCTAACTTTTTATCGTGGCTGTCTGACGCTCTGTAGAGCAAGTCATCGGTTTCACGTTCCATAAGTCATCTCATTCATCGCAGTCCCTTCAGCGCAGCATCACGCATCCCCCCTCTCTGTCCTGTCGGGCTTCCCTCCAGGAAGGCTCCGCCGCGCACAGCACTGACCTCTGAGCGGTCAGCGAGGGCCCCCCTCGGGAAGACGCTCCAGGAGGTCATTCATTTGCCTCTGAACCTGGGTGTCCACTCTGTGGAAGCTGGCTGAGCCGTGCACATCTCACAAGGGAGCCGGGGGTGGGGTGGGGAGGGGGTGAGTGCAGACGTGACGGGGCCAAGAAGGGCGTGCATCTTGGAATTAATGACGTCCAGAGAAAAGAGGCACGGGAAACATATTTCTGAGACCGTCTGATGGAAATCGCCTTTCTCCCATGCGAAGCGTGCTCGTGTCCTGCCTGTGGCGTGGTTACGCGTGCGTGGGCCCGTGACCCCCACGGTGCGCAGTTCAGAACCACCAGCAACGGCCCCAGCAGACGGCGATGTTCTTGGACGCCCACAGGGGCTCGCTGTGAGTCAGCACTGATTGGACGGCAGCGAGTTTGTCTTTCTGCACGTTTAGAATTCTGGTCGGTAAAGGATTTCCCCTGGAGCTTTGGAGGGCCGTGTCCAGTTTTCAGGCAAACAGTCGACCGCTCTGTAACTGGAGCAGTCACACTCGAGGGGGGGCACACTCCCCAGAAGGGTGGCCCCCCCACCTTTCTCGGGTCGCCACCCTTTCACACAGTTCCTCATGTGGTGGTGACCCCTCAGCCATAGAGTTATTTTCGTTGCTACTCCACCCCTGTCATTTTGCTGCTGTCATGAATCAGGCGGCCCCTGGGGCAGGGTCAGTTGACCCCCAGGGGGGTCACGACCCACAGGTTGAGAACCCAGTGCGAGATCAAAGGGCAGCATCTCCCCAAGGACAGAGTTCAGAAGGCCAGCGGACAGGAAAGGAAAGCAGAAGCAACGGCGAGCCGGGGAGGAAGTGGGTCTCCACAGCTGACGTCAGACAACGTGTGTCTGGGCGGTTGGATGGCAAACCCATCGGCTCTGGGCACCTTCCCCCGACTGACCGCAGAGCACGGTTTGAGAGTCCGCTTCCTGCTCAGGAGGGAGCCAGCTCCCAGGCGGGCTGCGTCTGCTTTTGTAGCGTGGAGCCACCACACCGCAGACCGCCCGTGATCCGCGTCCTGAGTGCATGTGGCGTGGAAGGCCGACGCACGTCTCTCGGTCGAATGTGCTCACGTCCCCGTTGAGAATCAGGACGTCGGTGTCATTCACCTCTAGGGGGGACTAGCAGGGCGTGGGCCCCTGGTCCTCGGAGGCGGGCTGTGCCCCGTCTGCCTCCTTCCTCTCACGCCCGCCTCCCGCCCTGCGCGTTTCTTCCAGAGGAGCGTGCTCCAGCTGCTGCACTCACAGAGCGAGGCGGTGCGCCAGTACATGGCCCGGCTCATCAATGCTTTCGCCTCCCTCGCCGAAGGTAAGGCCGCCTTCAAGGTCGCCCCTTTGCACACTGCCGCCGGTCTCTCTCACCCTCTCCTCTAAGACCTCGTCCAGGCACCTCAGCTTTAATGCTCGCAAGATCTCTGGTGGAAATGTGCTGTTGGTTGCGCGCGCTTGTGGGTGTCGGCGTAGTCACTCTGAGTTTATTTGTGAGCCCTCTGGTTTTGGGACCGTCCTTTCCAGATGACCGACACGGGCACAGAGCTACGTCACTTTCTGTAGTTTTCTGGGAGGTTCGTGGAACAATGAGAGCAGATTCCCAGAAGCCTCCACTCTCTTCAGAAGACAATGCCCCTTCAAGGGGGAGGGTTTGAACGCTCCGCAGAGCGTGTCCTGCTGCCGGAACTAAATCCGAAGTGATCTTGCAGAGCGGTGTTGTCTGTCGCCCCTAAGTGCTGCTTTGTTTGCACTCCTGTTCACACATAATAGGGGTTTCGACATGACACTCCTCAAGCGTGCTCGCGCATCCACTTGTCAGTTCTCCCGTCCCTTCTTCCAGCATTTATCATAGGCTGGGCTGTGTGCTGGGGACCATTTGCATCATATCGGTAGGATTTATATCTTAAAGGAATGTCTTCTGTGCCAATGAGAGGAGCCGTGGAGGCATAGGGGGTTATTATGTTGAACTGCTAGCTGCAAGGTCAGAAGTTTGAATCCACTAGTTGCTCCTAGGGAGAAGAATGAGGCTTCCTGTTCCCATAACGTTTAGAAAGTCTTAGGAACCCAAAGGGGCAGTTTCATCCTGTCCTATAAGGGCCATTCTGATTCATTTGATGACAGGTGGTTGGGTTTGGAGCTTTGGTATCAATGTGGAGGTCCGTGACAAACTAGGGACAATCTACGGTCAACTAGGGGGTTCTGGATAATGGTTCTCCAGGACACGGACATGTCTGGAAGAGAGCAGGCAGCAGGGCCCAAGCACTGAAAGGGTGCTTCTCTGTAAAGGTGGGGGGCAGCTGGGTGGTCACCCCACACATACTTCTTCTCCCCCTGCCCCCTTAGAACTCAGTGTCGGGTCACCAAAGATGCATTACATCGAGATTTCCCCCAAGAGTTGCTTCCCAGTCAGTGGAGAGTTGACTTACTCAAGTTAGCTGTGGACAAGGAATGTTTTCACAGCTTCCTCAGCCCAGAAAGCCATCCGGATTCGGCATCTGCGGCCACGTCTTCCTAGGGAGTACATTTGGGGGCAGGCATTCGATTTCATGCAAGGGGAACCCTTCCCCTCTGCCCCCTGCCCTGAGCCCCGCTGTGTCTTTGGTCCCACCCTCAGGTCGCCTCTACCTCACCCAGAATACAAAGGTGCTGCGGATGCTGGAGGAGCGGCTGAAGGCAGAACACAAGGACGCCGTCACCCGGGAACATGTCCTGGGGGCCCTGCAGAAGTTCAGTCTCAGGTGAGCAAACCCTACCCGCAGTGGCGGCTCCTGGCAGCTCAGCCCCACCTACCCGAGCCCACTGCCACCGCCTGATGCCAGCGGGCGAGCCTGCGGGATGGGACCAGCTGTCCTGCAGGACTGTGTCATCGCCGTGCTCCGACAGAGCGGCTGATGGGTTTGAACCCCTGACTCCTGCACCACCAGGGCTCCTGAGAGTCCCAGCCAGCCACGAGGCTGGTGCTGCTTCCCAGCTGGGAGGGGAGGTTGGGAGCTTCTCCAGGATCGACCCTGAAAGCTTGCCTCCGATCGGCTCCACTACCCTACTCAAGGCTGCTGCTTCATTCAGGTGGAGGAAGACATCTCCCATCTCCTCTCCAGCGCCATCTCGTGCGTGCCAGCAGCGTGCTAGATTGTTTCAGGCTTCCAGAGGTCTGGAGACTTAGAGGCGAGCGGACTGTGGTGGGGCCTGGACGCGTCAGCCCAGTGGAAGACATTCCCAAACATGGGTGCCTGCAGCAGAAAGTGAGAAGTGCCTGTGTGGCAGTCAGGGGGACCGCCCGGCCCCTTGTCCACTCACCCCCATCGTCTCAGTGTGGACCTGTCATGCCCCACGTCAAGAATGCTATCATTGGACACCCCTTGAACCATCTTGGGTATCCATCCAGCACCCTCTCTCGTTCTCTTAAAAAAAAATTATTGCCAGCATCATTGAGGTACCATGCCATAAAAAAAGCACCTATTACCAGTACAACTCTATGGTTTTTAATATGCTTACATACTTGTTCTTACAAGTATTCCATTTCATTTATCCATCGTGGCTATACCGCATATTTACGTGTCCGCTCATCAGCTGGTGGACACGTGGGTCTTTTCCACCTTTTTGGCTTTTGTGACATGGACACACAGGTGTCTGTCCCTCCTCCTGGGCAGATGTGTGGAGAGGATTGCTGGGTCACCAGCCTGGGTGCCCCTCGTCTTAGGCTTGGTTCTCTGGAGATGCAAAGCCACAGACACTTCTGTATGCAGCGAGGTTTACATCGAGGACATGGCTTCCACAGGTGTAGAGGGAGGCAGTTTCCTGGCTGGGGACATCTCCTGACTCACCCAGCTGAAGATGCTGGGTGACCCAAGATTGACCGGCAGAAGCCAATGAATGTGAGGTTGGCGGGAAAGGTAGTCCCCTGCTGACAACTCCGGGGATCACGGGCTAATACGTCAGACTGCTGGCTCAAATCCAGAGGACTGGAGGTCAGCCCGCTGGTGAGCCAGAGACAAGAACCAGACCAAGCAAACAGCAGGCAGGACTTTCCACAGTGCCATGTTTACTGGAAGCAGGCCACAGCGTTGGTGAGATCTCATCATGGAGACTATGCAACCACTGAGAATCCTGGCCCGGCCGAGACACACAGCGCGAACTGTCCATCCCTCATGACCACCTGTCTTCTCTTTGACGTTATTGAAAATTCTAATATGGTGAGTCCTCAGCCTCTTCTGACAGCCCGTCTTCTGAACTTTCCTAAAATGTGATGTCTGACCACTCTCGAGAGTAGCCTGAAGCCCACGCTGAGACACTCCAGGGGTTGATCGCCATTTATTACCCAGCACTCATCAGATCCCTGTCAAGGAAAGTCTCTTTGTTCTAAACACCCGGATCGAAGGCAATGTACATCATCTCCAGAGGTCTGCTGGCCCTTCCTGCAAGCACACATGCGCCAGTTCCTTTTGTGTGCCTTGAGACGGCTTATGTGGACGTTGACTGCCTTGGGAAAATGTATTTGGGCATCCAGAGAGAAGAGAGGGTGAGGAGGAAATACCGTATCCACTCATTGAAGCGCGCTCTATCCGGCCACCGTCTCCCAGCGTCGGAGCAGCGCATGTAGGAAACAGCGGGGCTCGTGAGGCCCAGGCAGGGGACGCGGTGAGCTCTGTGATCAGTCACGGGCCGAGCGGGACAGCCCCGCACAGACAGGTGCGCTCCCTCGTCCCCTGCTGCTCGTCAGGAGGGCCCTGGGGTGGCACTCCGTGCTGTCTGGACTTTCAGAGACATGGAGCGGTTCGCAGAACAGCCGTTCTGGGAGACTGACCCAATGACGGTCATCACCGTACGTTTGGAGGAAGCGCTGGCTTTAACCAAAACTGTGCGCTTGGGGTCTGGGAGGAAGATGGATTCCTCTATCCGCGGCCCCACGCGGGATCATGGAACAGCTCCGGTTCCAGAAGGAGCTGGGTCAGCTGGGCGCTCAGCGGGTGCGTTTGTTTTTGCTCTGACAGCGCCTGGAGTCTATCCTCTAAAACCAGAGGTCAGCGGAGAATCAGCTTGTCCAAGAATGATCTTTCCCGGCCCCGCTTCCTCAGTCGGTCAGGACCTGCCAATAAATATCTCTTTAAAAACCTGACGTCACGCTCTCTGCTCATTTCGAACGTTGCAAAGGAGGCTTTTCGAGCATCCGCCCTGCTGCCGCCTCTCCTTTCAACCCGAACTAAGATCCCCCAAGCGCGGAAGACGCAGCCGCTGCCCCATTGCACGGCTCTGGCAGTGGGCGGGGGTGCTTGGTGCCCCTGTTGCCTGCGGTTTGTAAACGACTTGCTTCCGTCCTAGGCGCCCGCTGCAGACGGCGATGATCCGTGACGGCCTCATCTTCTGGCTGGTGGACGCCCTGCAGGAGCCCGACGGCCTGTCTGACTACACGCTCGAGTACTCGGTGGCCCTGCTGATGAACCTCTGCCTGCGCAGCGCAGGTCGCACCCTCCCCTCGGCTTCCATTTGGGGGGGGGGGGGTTACCAGCCAGCCGGATGCACTTTTCTTATAGAAGCCCTCACCCACTGCCACCAGGTCCATTCTGACTCACAGTGAGCGCCCCCCGCCCTGGGGTTTCTGAGGCCGTAAATCTTCACAGGGAACAGACAGCCTCCTTTTCACCCGAGGACCCCCCCCCCCCCAGGGGCTTGAACCACCAACTCCCTGGCCAGCAGCCCACTGCCGAGCCACCAGGGCCCCTTGGAAAGAAACCCCATAAGAGGAGACCTGACTTGAGGAACAGCACTTCCATCTCGGTCAGACTCGAAGTGCGGCTTCCATTGAGCGGTCCAGTAGGTCCGCCCTCCCTGGGGCTGTCCAGGGGGCCGGGAGCTCCTCCTCCCCTTTCCCCTCCTCAGAGGACTGGGGCAGGTGCAAAGCCCTGCAGGCTCAGCGCTGCCCGCCAGCAGTTCAGAGGCCCAGGCGGGAGCCACTCAGCAGGACAGTGAGGCCGACTGCCCGTGACGATGGCAGCCTGGGAGACCCCGGGGCAGGCCCCCTCCTCGCCCGAGGGCCGCTCTGAGGCAGAGTGGACGGGAAGGCAACACACCGTCTGGCCTGGGGGATATTTCTTGGGCCTACAGTTAGAGAAAGTCTTCCTTTTCATGGCATCATTCAAAGGGAGGAAGTGAAGAGTTAGGATCCCTTTTATCTGAGAAAGAGAAGGGAAGTATTTTCTCCAAGGTAAGACAGCCACAGGACCTTAAACAGCCCTTTCATGACCCGTGGGACTTACGGTGCCCACCTCGAGATTCTGCCTCCCAGATGTGGTGGAAAGCTACTAGCCTACTTGTAGTGCATGCCCCCATCTGGGGGGAGTTTGTGTAACTTTGCGGACCTGCAGAACCCCAGTACCACAGACCTCTTGGGACATAGCTGTCCCACTAATTGTGTAACAATCCATACCACCTCAAAAAAAACTTTATTTCCTTCTTTCAATATGCCTTCCATGACCGAAGACACGTGGTTTTGTCAAATCATTCATAGCGGAAAATCATTCAATCCTGGGAGGATCCGCATATATTTCCTGTTTGTTATCACAAGGATGTCTGCCCCACCTTACCCCCTGAAGCTGGGGCGGTGTCACATGGAGCGTGTACATGGAGTGAATGCTGCTCTCCTCCACGGAGCTGTCCATGTACACGCCCCGTGTACCGAGGTCCAAGGGGCTTCTGCAGAGCCGATGCCACGCGTGGGTCGTGGCTGATCTCGGTCTGAGCATCTGCCCTTTGTGGAAGACAGGGTTACTGGGTCCCCGACCCCTGCTCTCCCCCCAGGTGCTCTGTGGCAGGGCCCCTGACCCAGTGCACCGAGGGAGCCCAGGGTGACAGATTTCAGCCTTTTGTACCAAAAATAGTAGGCACTGCCTCCAGTCTTTGACTTCAGTATGTTTGGCAGACGTGTGGCATGCTGCTTTTCCTCGTTGTCATCTGAGACTTTACGTGATGGCGGGGTTCCTTGGCACCTGCCCGGCTTTGGACACTCTGTTTCTGAGTTGAGAAATCTCATACCTGGGTTCGTTTGCCATTGTTTCCCCCACAGGGAAGAATGTGTGCACCAAAGTGGCCGGCCTGGTGCTGAAAGTTCTTTCCGATCTGCTCGGCCACGAGAACCCTGAGGTACGTGGGCAGCATGCACGCCACGGGCTTGGGAGAACTGGGCTTCCTCTCAGGGAGGGCTGGGCCGACCGGCCAACGACCATCGTGACCTCTGAAAGACGGACAGAGTTGTCCGATGTTGGCTAGTTCGTAGACCATGGTGCTATGATCCATGCTCCAAGGGAGAGAGACTTGGGGGCCTGCTCCGCCTCGTTCCGGGGACCGCCTTATGCAAATGTGGAGGAGGGGCATACCAGACCATGAATCGGACGGTGGTCACATCTGGTCCAGATGGCCACATTTCGTCCCTTTCATGACTGCCCGTCCTCCCAGGGACGCAGTCATGCCCGTCACCGTCAGCGTGGGTCCTTCTCCACCCAGCCCTGTCTGTGCTCGCCACCCCCGCCCCCCACCCCGCCCCCATCAAATTAGAACAATCAGAAGGACAATAGCAAGTTCATGTGATGGAGAAGGGTGGGGGGAGAAGAGCCGCCTGGTGTCTCCGTCCCCTGCCACGTGGCAGCTCTGTGCTGACCTGATGCCGGTTTGCCTCTGTGGGTAAGAGAGACTGGACCCTGGCCTCAAGCCTCACAACAGGGCAGGGCAGCAGACGTGTGACTTTAAACAGAGACTCTGTTGGAGAGGCCCTGGTGAGGGCACACCCGGCCTGGGGCGGCATTCAGGAAGGGCTTCTGAGCGGAGTCTTACAGGGTGGGTCAGAATACTGCTGGACCCCGAGAGACGTGAGGCCCAGTTTGTTGCACGCTGCAGCCTGATGACCCTGGGAAGTGCTCAGCTGAGTCAGTCGGGACTGTTCTCACTTGTCTGCGACGCACACAGGAAGCGACTGCGTGGAGACCACAGTTGCAGGAGGAGTCACTGTGTGACAGGCGCACAGGGTATGGTCCACGGTGACAGGAAACCGGGCAACAATGGCTACGCATCCGCCGTTAGTGTCCCCGTTAGTTAGATTAATGCCCTCAATACCCCCGAATTGTACAGGTGAAACAGGCTGGATAGGGATCACAGATTTCCAGCTAATAAATGGGAGGTTTCGGGGGGGGGGGGGTTGCATCCTCAGGAGCATGAACGGCAAGACAAGGGTGGAGGCTTGCGAACCCCGACGTGAGTGGGAGAGTGAGGGGTTCCCTCAAAGCACGTGGACCCCCTTGAGTACAAGTTTCATGGAGCTGGTGGAAAGCTTGGGCGCTGTCTCGAGGAGTGAGACTTCTCCTTGGGAAAGTGTCCAAGGTGAGGAAAGGGAGGGTTTGGCCCAAGTTGTGGACACATTGCTGTGAGGTGACGTGGGGATGAAAGGGATTGATTCTGGAGGAGGGAACTTGTGTGGAGAGTTGCTGTAGCTTTGGTGATGGGCAGGAGACAGGCGAGTCCCCCCCCCCACCACCACCCCGCTACAGGAGAGTTACAGTCTCAGGAACCCACAGGGGCCAGTTCTGTCCCATCCAGAGGGCTGCTGTGTGTGGACAGCGGCCTGCCGGTCGTGAGTTTGGCTGAGTGGGATCACGGCTGGTCCTGGGTTGGCAAGGCATGTCACCATGGACAGGGATGGCTCCACGGTTTCCAGTCCGGGCGATAGTGAGCTGAGTAACGGCAGTGGGTAAACTCTGGGGCACAGTGAGAGTCGGCGTGGGAGGGAAGAGGAACCTGGGTTTGAACCTGGGTGGTCCCCGTGACCGAGCCTGCCAGTGGAGTGTCTGCTGTTTGGACGCACGTGCCCGGGGCAGGAGAGCTGTGGGGGGTTGCGTCCTCCCTCCCTTAGCTGTGCTCTCCTCAAGCGTGGTGCTGTTGGACAGGCTGACTTGCGTCTGACTGCCTCTTCCCCCCGTACAGGTGCAGCCGTATGTGAACGGAGCCCTGTACAGCATCCTTTCGATCCCCTCCATCCGGGAGGAGGCCAAGGCCATGGTAAGAAAGCAGGCTGGGCAAACTGGTCAGCCGCTGTCAGAAGTTCAGAAGCCGCCAGAGCAAAGAGTCCCCAGGCCGAGCTTCCTGGAAAGGCTTCATGTGGTTTATAGACGACTGCTTGAGATTGCAGGCAAAATAGGCACCCGCACTTTTCTGCAGAGAGAGTCGATGGCGCACACGAGATTTCCGAGGGAACCCCAAATTCCAAATAGCAGCCACTGTGTCCCAGCAGATCCAGAATCGTGGCGGTTAATAACGTTCATGCAAAAAAATTCCCACTTGGGTTTCATTTTCTTATGCGGTTTGCAGCTCTTCTGACAGCAGCCCAACAGAACATAAAGAACTGTTAGAGATTATACACCCGTTTTGTCCCCAGCGAGGTTGGTAGCTAGTAAATATGACCCGCGATATGTTTGAAATGGCGCAGTGTTGAAGTAAAAGGACACAGGCACCCGCGATTCGCAGCTTAGTGTGAAAGGACAAACATTTGTAGACTTGATCTTGTTCTTCTCCTGACCACAGAGGAAACCAGGTTAGCCACAGGGAATGAAGTGCCCCAGTGAAGGAAGGGGTTAGGTATGCCTCCTCAGTCAGAACACGAGCGACATTTAGTTTGAGCACATCCACACCTGACCTTCCAGCAGGCCTGGCCGACTGTGAAGAACCGCTAAATCTTTTCATCGGGCATCTAAAATCATGTCCACCCTCAGGCAGCAGGTTAAAAACGGTCCTGTGTGGTCACAGGAGACAGTGGAACTTAATTGTCCAGTGCTTGTCCAGCAACAACAACATCTGCTTTGTCAGCAGACCCCCAAACCAAACTTGCTGCTCTCAAGCCTGTTGCACTCATGAGGACCAGACAGGAGTGTTCCTAGGAGCAGGCACCACAGCCTTCTCCCACACGGCAGCTAGTGGGTTTGCACAGTCACCTTCTCCGTAAACAATAAGAGAGCGCCCTGCTACATGGCCGGACAGCAGAGGACGGGGAAAGAGACTTGATCGAGTGCTGCTTTATGGTCACTTAGGTGAAAGAGAGGGGCTGTCAAGGCAAGGGACACGGCTGTCAGCATCCATGCGGGGAAGAAAGACAGGATGGCAGGGACACTGACTTGGACAGTGAGAGGTGCTGTGGAGGACGGTCTTCTCTGGGCAGGGATCTGTGGGGAGGAACGGCATGATGTGACACAGGAACGGGAAGGGCCATGGAGACCAGTCATGCTCGAGAAAAGACAGACGGGAGGGGAACGGATGAAAGAGGTCCAGCACACGAGAGAGAGAGAGAGAGAGAGAGAGAGAGAGAGAGAGAGAGAGAGAGCTATCGATTTTCAGAGGAGGCCAAGCAAAGCAGTCAGACGTCTAGACAATCCCCAAACATTTAGAACGTGTGCAATAACTTGTATGCGTTAGCAATTGCTGCATAACAGACGACCCCACAGCTTAGTGACGTCAGACCACAAGCCCTTCCGAGCGCGTGGTGGCTGTGGTAGGTGCACCAGATGGTTATAGTCAAGGGCTGCCGCCCTCCGAGGTCTCGTTC
>PVJH01022690.1:0-36206 GCA_004026705.1 Nesogale talazaci
ACAAAGGCGCGGGTCCTGAGCAAAGGTAGAGGCCTGAGGCGCCAGACGCAGAGACCCTGCTGGGGTGGGAGAGAGAGGCCTGGGGGCGGGCTGCGGGGCGGGGGTGTGTGTGTGCCTTATCCTGTGACTCAGGTCTGACTCAATGCCATTTCTGAAACAGCCGGGGTGGGGGAGGGGTGTAGGTAGTTTTTTGTGTGTTATTTTTTCCCCCCTCCAAAATTACAAAACAGCTCCTTGCTCAGGGCAGCCCTGGAAAAGCAGCGGGCGGATGGGAATCTCCCAGGCCTCCTTCTGCAAGTCTTCCAGCGCCCCAAGGCCGGAGGCGGCGCAGGCGACCGAGGGTCCCTGGATTCGCAGCCCCTTCCACCTCTCTTCCCCTCCCTGGGCGCCTGGAGGGGTGCAGGGTGCGGGCGACGGTCCCCCCCCCCCCCCCACAGCAAGGTGGAGCGCACAGCGCCCCTCACCAAGGCCCCTTCCCGGGACGCACTGCGGAGAGAGCCTCGGGGAAGAGCTAAAAAAAGGGAAGGCGCTGCTGCCTGCGCCCTGCCGCGCCTGCCTGGGAAGGAATTCCCTCCTCCCGGGGCACAGACAGCCCCCCTCCCGCTCAGAAAAAAACCCCGACTTTGCCTGCGAGTGGGAGGCAAAGGAAGACTCCGTCCTAGCGCAACCCCCCTCCGCCCCCCCCCAGGCCCGGATCCTCGGAGCAGGGGGTAGGATTCTCCCCGCCGGATCTGGTGGGCGGAGAGACCCGCCTGCGGGAGGCGGAGGGCGGTGGACTCCCGGCGGCGCGGGCTGCGGGTGGGTGCTGGCCGCGGGGCCCCGCGCTCTGCCCGCTCTGCCGGCTCAGACGCCTGGACACCCACACTCCGGACTGGGCGCCATCCAGCGGGCTAACCGGCGGGTGTCCGTGGGCGCCCGGCGGGGCTGGCAGGGGCAGGGCGCAGCTGGCAGGGCGCACAGAGCCGGGCGCCTCCTCGGGACTCAGGGGAGCCCCTGGAGAGGGACAAATTGTGGACTTCCCTCGCCAGGTTTGACAGAGGGAGCACGCCCACAAAGTGGTCTTGCTGGTCTCACCAGCACCGTGCCACCTTGGGATAACGTACTCGCCGCAAGAGAACAGGCGACCACCTAGGGACCCCCAATCTTGGAACTTTTATCTGATTCTTAGCTCTGCTCTTTGGGGTCGTTCACACATTTCCTATTTTCAGAAGACCTATCATGAACCTAGGTGCTCTGGTGGTGCATTTGGGCCCTCACACCAGCAGGTCAAATCCGCTAGGTGATTCACAGGAGAAAGCTGAGATTCCCTGCTCCGTGAAGACTGTCAGCCCCGGGGGACCCTGGAGAGCAGTTCTAATCGATCCTGGGGCACTGTGGGTGAGAATTTACTACATGGCAGTGAGCTGGCATCTACTGGGAAGGGTGGTGAACCAGGGGGTTAAGCGCTGTGTTGTTAACAGACAGGCGCACCACGTTGGAGCTCACCAGCCGGCTCCACTGAAGACAGAGGAGGCTGTCTGTTCTGGTAAAGTGCTACTCCACGGCCTTGGCTTTGGTTTGGGTTTGATCAAGTTCTGAGCGAGAGCCCCAGGGCATGAAGATGAGAAGAGGCGTCTCTGACCTCCAGGAACTCACATTCTGGTGAGGAAGAGAGAAGACAAAACTACCAACAAATACCGTGTCAACCGCACTGTTGCAAACACGGAAGGAGAGAGGCAAAGTCACTTGCCCAGATCTCTGTACTGGTACAGCCGGGACTTGAACCCAGACAGTGTGACTCCAGCGTCCACCCACACTTAACCACCATGCAAAACTGCCTCCTTGTGGCTTGACTGCATAGCCTCAGGAGGTAGGGGGTCTGGGTGGGGGAGGCAGGAGAGGAAGCACATTATAAAACAGTTTGTACAGTATGCGCTCAAAAAAAAATCCACCCCAAATCAACATGCACAGAAAAAGACCAGAAGATGTCAAAAAGGATGGGTTATTTTAGTTTGCTTCATGTTTAAACACGCTCTGTTTTCTTGTAGGGACCATGAGTCTTATAATGAGAAAGCAATCACCGTCATGGAAGCATGCCTGGGACACGCAGTTTCCAAGAGGCACTGCTGCTTCTTCCTGATGGGGGAAGAGGGGTGTGCCGAGTAGGGGGACGAGGAAGGGTGTTCCCGGGAAGAGCACCTGGCTGAGAACAGAGACCAGGTGAGGAAGCGTCGAGGTTCTGTGACAGGAAGAAAGAGGGGAGATGGAAAGGAGTTGAGCTCTTCTGAAGCACCTTAGCTGGCAATTCCAACCCCCTGACACCATCATCCCGGCGCAGGCTGGTGGATCGGGGGTAACATTCTCCATTTGCACATAGACAGCTCCTGGCCAGAGCACCTGCGGGCCAGGCCCCATCCACGGGCCAACTATTGACAGCCATTGGGCTGCCACGATCCTGAACAGATGACAGCCGAACTACTGAGGAAAGCAGACTAGGAAAAAAGACCTGGAGATCTGCTGGGGGAAGGGGGGACAGCCACTGACTGACCTGTGGGTCACAACCCTCTTATCTTGTTTCTCAAAGGACCACTGTGAGTCCAGGCAGCTGACCACTGTAGAATCACCCTAAAATGCCTGTCCTGAGGGGTAATGCCACCGGGGAGCTAAGAGGGTGGTCCGGAGCTGAGATAGCTGAAGGCTATTATTGTATTAGAAATCGTTTTCTATCTTTGGAGGTGAAGAAGCTAGGTGTTGGACGTTGGACTCCATCAATGTATTTGTATCAGAGGTGCCAAAGTGGTGGGGGGAACTCATCTGGGATGGGGTTCATTAAACTGGTCGCATCTCATATCTCACTTCTACTCTCCTTAAGACCCAAGGCTGCGTGGGCATCCCATCAATTATCCTTCCCCACCACACACACACACTTGTGCCATTCAGTCCCTCTTTCTGAGGTCTCTACGGGGCGCTGGCTCTAATGGCAGCCTCGGCTTATTAAAGCACTAGATCCTCTGCTTGTGGATGGCAGGCCCAGACTTCCCAGAGTGCCTTGCTTCCCCTTCGCCTGCCGGAGAACCGGGGACAGAGGTCTCAGCACTGCCCTTTCCCCTCCCTGGCCTCTGCCCACTGAGATACATCCCCTAGCTCTCTACCTTCACCATTCGGTGTACAGAATGCAGAGCAGCAGCCTCTCTGCAGATTCCCAGTTCCAGGCTGGAAATAGAGGGGCCTTTGCTCACGTCATTGCATGAAATTCGCCATCTGCCACTTCAGCAAGCGAGGCTCAGGGTTGTTTAATATGAAAACATGGCTCTTGCTTGAGTAACTGACTGTATTCCAGGGCGAGGACCACAGCAGGCTGGTGAACCCTGGGACTTATGTTATTGGTATTGTGGACTTGGGTTTCAGTATGCAATGAGCCCTCCTAGCGCTAGTCCTTTTAAAAAGCTCCCTCTGCACATACTAAGGGGCTGAGGGCAGCAGGGCCCAGGCCCGCCTGGGTTGAGCTGATGGGTTTGAGAACCAGGTTCAGCAGAGGGAAAGGGGAGGGATGAAGTGAGCGCTCTCCTGGGGACAGGCAGGTGCGTGGACCCACCTTCTTGGGAGACCTTTCTTTCTGCCTTCACTTCCCTTGGAGTCCCAGGGGGAAGGTAAATGGACTATGTAAGAGGAGGCTCTTGGAAGAGTTCTTCAAAACCCAAGGTGTCTCTCCTTCTGCTTCTCAGGAAGGGCAAACACCATGCTTCCTGGTGTCAGTCTCATCGTGGACAGTCCAGGTGTTGTGGGGGAAGGGGCTGTCTTTTATCTAATGGTCTCTCTTGTGTAATTTCTGGTAGCTTGCTTTGGTTCCCTGTCCTCCAGCCTCCCAGAGAGTTTGAAGGAGCTGCTAGTCTGTGGGCACACCTGCTTTCTGCGCTGCTTCAGCTGCCAGCCTTGCAACTAGGAGTCGGACTGAGGCAGATGCAGGGGAGTACTGGCTCTTCTTGCAGTCCCCACTGCATCCTGTACCTTCCATGGGCCTGGATGCCTTGGCATACCCAACAGCAGGCTCCCCTCCCCTTCACACTCCTCTGTCCACTGCCTCCCTGACATCTCCACTTGGTTTGTATTAGCCAGGTGGACTTCTCCCAGGCTTTCCAAGGCCAGGAATTATACCTCATTATACCCCTCCCTCCCTGTTCCCCCTGCCTTATGAGCCCTTGATAATTAATAAATTATTATTTTGTCATGTCTCCCTTCACCCACTTCCCTGTTGCCTGTGCCCCAGGAAAGAGGTTATAGGTGGATTCTCATCATTGATTCCCCCTCTTTACCCTACCTCACTTCCACTCACCCTCTCACCACTGGTCCTGAAGGGATCATCTATGCTGGATTCCCCATGTTGGCACTTCCTATCGGTACCAGTGTACATCCCTCTGGTCTAGCCGGATTAGGAAGGTAGAATTGGAATCATGATAGTGGAGGGAGGACGTATTGAAGAACTAGAGGAAAACAGCATGCTTCATCATTGCTACACTGTATCCTGCTCCCTGTTACACTGTACCCTGTTCCCTTCCACCGTTTTGTAAGGGGATGTCGCTCCACCTGTTGATGGATTTTGGGTCCCCAATCTGTACTCCCCCTCATTTAAAGTGATATAATTTTTAGTTCTTTGATGTCTGATACCTGATCCCTTTGACACCCAGTTGTCACATAGGCTGGTGTGCTTCTTCCATGTGGGCTTTGTTGCTTCTGGGCTAGAGGGCGGAAATCTCTTAGAAGGAGATCACTAGGCCCATTTTTCTGGGAACCTGAGTGGATTTGAACTTGCAATCATTCAGCTAGTAGTCGCTCACTAAACCCTGTGTGTCACCCAGGGACATCATCAGGAGTAGGTTAATTAAGAGGTAATGCCAACTCAGCATGTTCACTGTACAGCTTTGGGTCTGTGTCCTTACCCTCCCCACCCACCTCCTTCTTAAAACATGCTCCAACCACAGACTCCACAGCCCAGTTAACGGCATTGTCACCCTGCCAACCACCCGACCCCAAATCTGGGTGTTCTCTCCGTGTCTTCTTTGTTCTCACCACTGACTCTACAATCAGTTGCAGAAGCTTATCGTGCTGGGCCCACCACCCCATACCACGATCTCTGGCTGGGCCCCAGCAGCTTGTTCTCAACAGCCGTGCTACCATTCTAACAGAAGCCATGCTTCTGTTCAGATCCTCCCAATGGGTCCCATTGGTCTCTGGGGAAAAGCTGTGGTCTATGGAGCCCTGGTGGCATCATGGTTAGGCATTGGGCTGCCGACTGAGAGGTTTGAGGTTCAAAACCACTAGCTGGTCCTCATGAGAAAGATGGATCTTTTTAATTCCTGGAGGAGTGACAATCTCAGAAACTCCCAGGGGGCATTTCTTCTCTGTTCCAGAGTCAGAGTCAGAATCGACTCGATGGCGGAGCAGTGAGTTTGAGTTTTATGGCAGTCCCTACGTGCTACAAACCTCTAAGTGTCAGACTACTTACTAGCCCAAAGACTGCTGGTTCCCACACACCCAAGAGGTCACAGCCTTGGAAATCCCACGGAGCCGTTGGGCTGATAACCCCAAGATCAACAGTTTGAAACAGACCAGCCACTTCTGGGAAGAAAGATGAGACTTCCTACCTCCATACAGAGTTACCGTTTTGGGAACCGACATGGGCAGTTTTGTCCTGCCCTGGAGGGTCACGGCGAGTGGGCACTGCCTGAGCGTCCATGAGCTTTTTGGAGTTCTATTCTGGTCAGAATGGACTCAGTGACCAACAGCAATAACAGCACACGTCTGTGAGAGGTGCCGGTACCTCCTCTAAGCCACCTTTGATCTTTCTCCCTAACTCTGCCCCACGTCCAGCACATGGCCCTCCCTGTGAGTCCGCGCACACACCGGGAACCCGCCGGCCTCTTCGGAGGCTTCCCACTGGGGGCTCCCTCTGCCTTAGCCTCCTGCCCGTGGCTTCTCCTAAATCCTTTTTGCTTAAACATCCCTTTCTCATTCTGCCACCCTGCTTAGAGACACGCCTCCCTTGGCCAGCACACCCAGCCTCCTTGTGATGCTGCTTCGTTTTTTTCCTACGTGGAACTTAATTTCTAGCATGCTGGATGGCGTGGTCATGTGGGTTGTATTGTTGTGGTTTGTGTATCTCTTTCTTAATGCAGCTCTCTCTTACTGGCCAGTCAGCTCACAAAGCTTAGAAGCTGATTCCTTTACCGCTCACTCGGGTAACCCCAGGGCTCAGAACAGGGCCTACTCTGTGGGGGGTGTCCTGGTGGCAGGGTGAGTTCATTGTGGGGCTGCTACCCATAAAGCCGGCAGTTGGCTACCACCCACTGACTCCTCCTTGGGAGAAGAATGAGGCTTTGTACTCCCTGAAAAAGTCCCAGCCTTGGGAACGCACAGGGACAGTTCTTCTCCGTCCTAGAGGGTGGCTCGGCGTCAGAATCCACTCCGTGGCAGTGAATTTGGTTTGTGTTTGCTTGTTTGCCTGACACTCTATAAGCTTAGAAGGGTGTAAAAACATGTATCGGTTGGACGTGGACAGGGTCAAAGGCCCATGCCTGTTCTTGAGAAAGACAGCCCTCCTGCCCCCCACTCCCACACACACAATTGACTGATCTGTTTGACAGCTTTTTCAGGGAGAGGCTGGGCTGTGGATCAACAAGAAGAGGGAATCCCACCTGAGCGGGTCCCTGGTCTTTCCCAGTCTGGGCGGGGCTGGTGCTAAAGCCGAAGCTTTCCTCACCGACGGGACTCTGCTCTGTCTGACTCAGCAGCCTCATGTCCAAGCCCGGCAGAGCCTCTGGACTTGCCCTTCTCCTGCTCAACCCAGAGGAGGGCTGGGGAGTAAAAGAAGGACCTCTTGTGGCTGCCCCACCCCCAAGTCAAGCCCCAGCTCCAGCTGAACTCACTGCCATGGATTTTGATTCACAGGGACCCTGTCTAGAGGGCTGGGCAGAACTGGCCCTGTGGGCTTCTAAGACAGTAAATCTTATCAGAGTTGAAAACCTTGTCTTTCTCCTGAGGGGCAACCGATGGCTTTGAACTGCTGATCATGGGGTTACTAATCCACTGGGTCACCACTGTACCACTAGGACTCGCTTCATTCAGTCCACTGAGATGCCGCTGGGCCCTGGGGAGAGATGGTGGTGGGGGTGATGGCCGGGGCTGACATGGAGAAGCAGCAGAAGCAGCTGGGATAGAGGTGGCAGCAGCAGGAGCCAGAGTCCAGCCTGTGCTAAGAAGCAAAGGCCAAGACCCCGGAGGTTGGGGGCGGAGGTGGGGGAAACAGGCGGTCCTCTGCTTTCCGGCCTCAGGCAGATCAGCTGTGCTGGCTGAGAAACTCCGTCCTGAGGACAATGCACGCCCACACTTACTTAGAGACCCACATTCTGTGATCTCCTAGGAGGCTCCTTCCACTCTCACCTCTCTTGGGGACTGGGGGCTTCCACAGCAAGTCAGCCAAACAAAGGCCTTTCCAGAATAACAGTCACCCCACTGCAGAGTCCCTGCCAGGCCAGGAGAGAAGGCATTTTACAAATCTTATCTCAGATAGTCCTTGTAACAGTCTCATGAGATAGGTCTCATCATGACCTATAAAATCCAGCTAGCCCCACGGCGACCCTATTGCGCAGAGTAGAACCACCTACATGGGGCCCCAACTCTCGACATGGCTGTTGTTGTTGTTTGGTGGCACTGAGCTTTCTGTGCCACCAAGCCGGTTCGGACCCACAGGGACCCTGTGCACGACAGAACTAAACACTGCCCGGTCCTGCGCCGGCCTCACAACTGTCCCCATGTCTGCGTCCACTGTGGCCACCCTGTGCCAATCCAGCTCGAGGGCCTTGCTGTCTTCCTCGGCCCTCTCCCAAACATGACGTCCGTCCCCAGAGACTGGTCTCGTCTGACCACGTGTCCAAACTCTGTGAGACGAAGTCTTGCAAGTGACAATACCATGACTTGGGTTCGGCCCACCTGAGCCCTCAAAGTAACATTCTTGCTCTGCGGCAAGGCTCTAACGAGGTCCTGTGCCGCAGATGGACCCAATCTGACAAGCGGTGGTGTAAATCTTTACGGGAATGGGAAGCCCCATCTTTCTCCTGCAGTGAGGCTGGGGGCTTGGAACTGCTGACCTCATGGTTAGCAGGCCCAGGTGGAACCCGTGAGTCGGAATCGGCTCGATGTCAGTGAGAGTGAAGGACACACAGTCGGAAAGTGGTCGGCCGGGAATCTTGGCCCTTCCCATGCACGTGGGCACTGTGGGCACAACGCAGAGTGAAGGAGGGGACTGGGCTCTGAACTGCAGGCCTGCCCCCCTTTGTCAAGCCAGGCATCCTGGCCTAGGGAGGAGCAGGCCGGCTCCTTAGAATTTGCACACAGGTGCTCAGTGTGTGAACCACAGGCCTGCTGGGGGAAGCTTGCCCCCCGTCCCCCCGGGACGTGTTGGGGCCTTGTGTAAGCTTTGGTGAAGACAGGGGAGGGAAAAAGAAGTCAGAACCCCTTTTAAGTGCCTGGGGAGATGCAGGGGGCGAAAATTACTCTTTCAATTACTGAGTGAAGGCACTGGCGTCAAAGGCTCTGAGTCTCCCTGACCGTTTATTCCAGCAGATGCTTTGATTTCCCAGCCAAGTCTCGTTGGTTCCAAATCCTGTTTCCTGACTTCTGAGTTCTTTTTTTTTTTTTTACTAGATCAGGAAAGATTAGCCATTGAAAGGGGAGAATTACTATGGGCAAAGTTAAATTACAGCTTAAACCAAGCACGGAGCATCTCAGCAGAACCATCCTTTCCTGGCTGCCACCATTACCGCCGGGCCTGACCGAAACTGTTGTCAAACCCATGGTCAAGTTGGATGTCATAGGGTTGCTGCTGAGTGCGGGCACCCACTTGGGTGTCAGACTGGAACTGAGCTCCCCTCTTGCCTCCAAAGGCCAGTTTCTCAGATATTGGTTGTCAGACCTTTCTCCGACAGCGCCCTGGACTGGACTGAACTTCAACCTCCAACCTTTCTGTTGGCAGCTGAGTGAGATCACTGTTGATTCCCTCTGGAGATTCCTAAACTCCTTTCGGTCCTGGTTATATTTTCCTCCTTTCTCTTCATTGTCAGTCATGGAAGAAAGTATGGTAGGGGGTGGGTGTGGGAGATCTCATAGGTGAACTGAGATCTTCCTGCTCTTTCTGGTTAAGTTCTCTCACGTGGCCTTTAACACCAGCCCTACCAGCCGAAGGACTGGGTGGACGTGGCAGGCAGGTGCTCACCTCCTCCCGGCTTTTAGACGTGGGACGTGAATGTTGTCCTTAATGCACCGATACTCAGTCTAACCTCACCGAGACGGAGTCACTTGAAGCCTGGAAGGGACTGTAGAATGGGGAGGGGCAGGCCTAGATTTTGACCCTGGGGGAGTTAAGGGAAATGTGGAGGTTGACCTAGGGTCAGCCCTAGAGGCGCTGTTGGCTAAGCTTTGGGCCACTAGCTGCAAGGTCAGCGGTTCAAAGCCACCAGCTGCTCTGCAAGAGAAAGATGAGGCTGTCAGCCTTCCAGAAAGATGGGCTAAGCCTTGGACACCCCAGGTAGGGTTGCTCTGAGTCGGCATTGACTGGAAGGCAGTGGTACAGACAGCTGGCTCTAGGAGTCCCGGTGAGTGTCTGTGTGTGGGCAAAGTGCTCCGTTGTTAACCTAACAGGTGTAGGTTTGAGACCACCCAGAGGTGCCTCAGAAGACAGGGCTGAAAAACCTAGCCTTTGAAACTCCTATGGATGGAAGAAGGATGCCTGCCTGTGTGAGCAAGGAATGTAAATAAAATCCAAGACCGGAGGAGAGAATGATGTCAGAGTTGAAATTGTGAGTGCCCAATTTTCAGAAGGCAGTGGGCAGCAGCAGTGAACACCCCAAATCCATTTGCAGACCCCATGTGGGTTAACCCTCTGGTGAATCAATCCCCTTTGACCATCTCTCTGGGACATGAGTAGCCTTGCTGTCTGTCACACTGTCAGAGAGCACCTGACAGTGGATTCAGACAGTGAGGCCAAATGTAACATTGTATCACTGCTCAAATGTGTCATTGTATCACTTGCTCAAATGTAACATTGTATCACTTGCTCAAATGTAACATTGTATCGCTTGCTCAAATGTAACATTGTACCGCTTGCTCAAATGTAACATCGTATAGCTTGCTCAAATGTAACATCTTATCGCTTGCTCTTCTTTCTGACCCATTTTACATCTGTTCTTGTTGTTACTGTTTTTATTTTATGCTGTCTTGTCTACTGAGGGTTTTCTCTGTTTTACTTTATTATCACTATCAGGTGTCTTTTGTTTCTGTATGACCTGCTGTGTACAAAATCCAGAACAGGTAGAGCAATCGAGGCGGTAACTGGATTAATAGTGAAACAATAGAGTAACTGGATTAGTAGTTTCTTGATGTGATGGCAGGAAAGGTTGGGGAGGGGGGTGGGGAGCTACTACTACTACTGAGTTCAAGAAGATGTTGTGAACTTAGCTGCAGTGATCACCGCACCACTCTTTTAGATAAGTGTGAATCACTGAATCCATTGCTATGTGAATGATCTGCCCATAGCTTTTGAAAAGGAAGACAGAAGTCTCTGCTGCACAGCTCTACAGGACACCGGCGAGGCCACAGTGAGTGGACTGCAGACAGCTCCTTAAGCAAAGGGCGGTAGAAAGACAAACGCAGCAAACTGAGCCCTGGTGGCACAGTGGTTGTGTGAGGGACTGCGGCCCACAGGGTTGACAGTTCAAATCCAGTAGCAGCTCTCCAGGAGCAAGGCTGGGCTTCCTACTCCTACCAGGGCAGTGATGTGAGGGAAAAAAAAAAAAAGGAAAGACAAACTTAGGCCTGGAGGATGCCTCGGCCCCGTGATGGGCTTTGGCTGCTTGGAGCCTGTGACTGCCAGCACACTGATGCCAGGAGCAGAGACTCCATTTGCCGCACAGGAGCTGGAGGAATTTCAATTAAAGGGGAAAGAAAGGTCAAGACAGGGGAAAGGGAAAGAAGTCAAAAGCCCCCTTTCAAGTGCCCAGAAAAATGATGAGGCAGAAAATTATTATTTCAATTACTATGAAAATGTATTTTATTAGAAAATGAGGATTCATCATTGACACTCAAAAGCCCGAAAAGCAATATCCAGCACTATAATGCCCCTGTCTCCGTGCAGGGAGAATGGCTTATTAAATCAGAAGATGAATGTTTTGCAGTTCAGTTAGCGGCATCTGTTAAAAAGGGAATCGTTATAACCTTGCTCGGGATCCCAGACTCCTCCCCGCTAAAGCTGCCTCCTGCCTGCCCCCAGCCTTTTGTATGACTCAAGGATCTTGACCTCTCCCACCCCTTACCACATTTTTATGGCACATGAAAATTCAGCAGTAAGAAAGAAAGGGAAAAAATGCATCGAATTAAATGCAAACCAGAATTTTTTTATTATTATTAGAAAAAAAAAAACCACAGAGTTGCATATAGTCCAATTGTTGCAAAGCACGACAATGTAAATGCGGTGCATTCTTATGTAGAACAGCTTTTCCTTCCGCTCCCATGGCAGCCTCAATAACGCTGCGCTTCTGTTCTGCATGAATAAATATGTATAAAACGTAACGCTGCAAAGAAATAAAATCCGATAACCGAAAGATACCATTTCTTAGATTCTCGGAGCAACATGAGGCACCAGCTTTTCTGATTCTTTGGTATTTATGTGAAGAATCATTGAAATGATAATGTGGAATTGATTTTTTTTTTCCCCCTCAAGAGCAAATAATTTTCAGCTGCTCATTGGGGCCTTAATAAATGGAGGTTCTGGGGGTCTACCTTCCCATTCTGTTTTCTGGGTGGGGCCTGTGACTGCTTCCCTGCTTTCTCAGGCTGGCCCTAGACCTCCCCAACCGCCAGTCTTCCCCATCACTGCCTTGGGAGCCAACCTTGCCAGTGCAGTCATGAGCGGAGCCCTGGGAGCCGGCTGTGCACAGCATCCTTCCACGGAGCCCGAGCACCAGGTCATCCTCAAGCCTGGGAGCTGGGCACCGGCTTTCCTGCACAATCACCTGCCCACAAAAGGTAACTCCACCCCTAGCCCTGGAATCCCACAGCCTTAGATTTCAGTCAGAATCTTCAATAAGAGCAAGATGCTTCTGTAGAGGCCAGTTCCTCACAAACTTTGGCACGTTCTTATCCGTAAAAAAAATGCTTCGGATCTCCATCCCGGAAGCCAGAGATCCAGTGAGTGATGGAGGGAGAGAGCTGGGTCTTCGGGAACTCAAGGGTTCGGGCAGCCAGTCTCCAGTCCAAAGGATCCTTTGAAGGTGTCTCCTGGTCTACCTCTCCTAACACCTTTACTCATGATGTCCCGGGGCCACACCAAATCTCATGCTATTCTTCAAAGACATTTCCTGGACGTTCCAGGTTTTTCTGTCCTGGATGGACTCTTCCCTCCACCCAGAATGGTCTTTCTCAGCCTTCCCAACACACATCTCTTCTTTGGTAGTCTCACTTTACCACATTCTCACCCACGGTTCCTCATAGGAGCGACAACAAGGAAATCCCAGAGGAGTGTGGGCAGGGTTGGCAGCCCATGGAGCATCTACAGGCCGCAGCTCCACAGAAGAAAGGCCTGGTGATGGCTCTCCACCCAGATGACAGCCAAGAAACCTCTTGGGAGCCGTTCTACTCTGGAACACCTGGGGTGGCTGTGAGCCTGAATCGAGTGGCCGGCCAAGGCGGTGATTGTTCTTTTCCGTAGCAGGGCTTTCCGCTGCACTTGTAGGACTACACTATACCAACAAGCCGATGCATCCATCCTGCCAGGGCAGAGATAGTCCTCTCTTAGCACTGCTATCTGGTGTCTATGGTCCCGTTTGGTCAGTGTCCTTGGGCGGGTTGAGCGAATGAACGAACCAGAACAGACAGCAGCATCTAGCTTATTCTTCAGCCTCTCGGGATTTGCCTCGAGGTTCCATTCCAGAAAAGTACTGGCGGGTGATGATGGGGGTGCACTTCAGAGGCCAGAAACCAGGGAATGAGATCAATAGCCGAAGATGATGGAGCCTGCTCTGCTTCTCCTCGCCACCTCTGTTCTCAGTCCAGCGGCACTGCAGGTGGATGCTTCGCTGATGGCGGGGCGCGGCGTAAGATCGCAGTGTTTGCTTGCATGGTGTGTTCTTGGCAAGCAAGTAAGTCCACAGCGCTCCTCTCGGGCGGATATTAAGCTTGGCAAGCAAAGTCCCCGTTTGGTCTGAATGAAGAAGTAAGCCAATGTCTGAGAGGTTGAAGAGTAGAAGAGAAGACGCGAGGTTTCGATGGGGACTTTCCCTCAGCTACTGTGTGACCCTGTGTTGGACTCAACTTCGGTGGGCCTGGATCTCTCTTACCTTTAACGTAAGGATAATAAAGTCCCTGTGAGGATGCAAGCATGTTTTATCGAACGTGATGCTTGGAACAGAGAAGCACTTCACAAGTGCTGTCTGCCATCGGGTTGACAGCAACTCACATTGGCCGGAACGGTCAGAGAATGACCCCACTGTGGTTTCTGAGGCTCAAACCTTTATGAGGGCAACACACCAAGTCTTTCCTTCTGGGGAACCACTGATGGGTTTGCAATGCTGATCAGGGCTCCTTCCTGACAATTTTAGCTATTTTCCTTATGGTCTGGGTCTTAGGGATTGTATTCTGCCCTGAGGTCCCCGGGAGGGACTCTGGTGGGGACTGGTTACACCTTGGGTTGCTAACCACAAGGTTGGCATGTTGAGGTCACCAGGCAGGGGCTTTTTCCTCCTGCACACAGTTCATCTCTAAGACTCACAGGGGGCTGCCCTGTAAGGTCCCTGTGAGTTGACTTTGAGGGCAGTGAGTTTGATTAGATCCCCGGGAGGGCGCACGGATAGTGTATGTAGTCAAGGAGGCTAGTCCAAGGTTAGCATTTGAGCCCACGGTGGCTCGCCTGGGAGAAAGGTGTTCCTGTACAGATTTGCAGTTACAGACATTTGCCTATTAAGTTTTATAGTGGTGGTTCTCAATCTGTGGGTCGTCTCCCCTTTGGGGGGAGGGTCAAACATCCCTTTCACGGGGGTTGTGCAGTTCTTAACAGTGGCAAAAGGACAGTTAATGAAGTAGCAATGAAAATCATTTTATGGTAGGGGGGCGGGGGTCACCACATCATGAGGAACTATATGAAAGGGTGGAAGCATTGGGAAGGTTGAGAACCACTGATAGTCGCAGACACTCATTGGAGCAATTTCTCACGGGATCACCATGGGCTGGAATCGAGTGAGTGGGTGAGTGGGTGAGTGAGTGAGGGATACCCTGTGGTTAGGTGTCAGGAAACCAGTTGTGACTCCCAGGGATGCTACGTCCAGCAGAACAAAGAGCCTCTGGGTCCTGCCTCAACCTTACCATGGTTGTGACATCGGCGCGCCTGGTCGCAGCCACCACCTCGACCCCTCGCTCTGAGGCCCTTCCTGATTCCTCTGTACACCCAACTACTAACAGAAGGGTTGGTGGTTATAACCCGCCTGGCAGCTCCACAGAGGCAAGGCCTGGGGACCTGCTGTGTGTGGAGCACAGCCAAGGAATCCTTGGGATGTGGTTCTGCTGTCACACCTGGGCCAGCTGTCACACACAGCCCAGCCTGCTGCAGCGCAGGGGGCTCTCTTCCTCCTCCTGAACAGATCCAATGTCTTGGATAACAGGACTCTCGCAGGCTAAGCGCTAGAGGGAACCTTTGCTCTGAGCCCCTTCTCCTGGGGGTAGGGTTTTCCTCACACAGTTCAATGCTCCCTTTCCTTGGCTCATCCCTTCCCTATCTTTTGTCTGACCCCATGAGGTCAGCTACTTTGGAATGAAAGAACTACTTGGGGCCCTGGTGACACCGTGGATCAAGGTGTCAGGCTGCTAACCCCAGGGGCTCTGGTTCAAACCCACAGCCACTATGTGGGAGAAAGAGGAGACTGTCGAAGCCCCAGGACAGCAGGAGTTTGGCGGGCTCCTCGGCAGCAGTTACTGTGGAACACGTGTGTGCGCACAACCAAAGAGCCGCCTTCCAGATGACGAATCAAAACCAGAGGCGATTTAGGACTTCCGTGCTGCCCCCAGGTCAGGTTTCTTTGTCCCGGTTTCCACGCCCCACGCAATCCAAGTACTACATCCAGGTGCCAGAAATCTTGCCCTCACCCTCACCCTGTCCATCGCCAAATTGCCAGACAGCCAGAGCCGCCGTGGGGGCGCAGAACCGCGCAGGCTTCCAGACGTGGCACCCTGGGAGCGCCCAGGCCCAAAGCTGGTAAACACCCACCGGGGGCCGCGCTTGCAGGGCCGGTCCCCAGGGAGGCCCTTGGAGCCGCTGCGCGCACCCCGTGGGACCTCGCCGCAACCGCCCCCCCCCCCGCCCCGCCCCGCGTCCGCCAGCACGCCAGTTACGAAACCCTGCGCGGACAACCACGCGCGTGGGCAGCTGGGGCTTTCCTCAAATCGACAACAGCTTCTGGATGTAGCGCTGCAGCACAGGAGCCGCTTACATAAACACTGCCTCCCAGACACCTGCAGTGTGGGGCGCTGAGGCGGCAGGCAGGAGGGGCACGCAGCGCCTCCACCCCACTGCCCAGACACATGAATCCACATCTGCATGTGACTCAAAGGATTGTCCCTTCTCGGCTGTAACGGAGGTGGGGGGGGGCAGTTCCTCATTCAAACCCTGACCCCCAAATCAACACCAAACCCTCCGCCATTAAGTGGTTTCCGACTCTCGGTGACCTCCTCAGGGGTGTGGGACTCCCAGCACATGGCCAGTGGCTGGTGGGTCCAATGTCCAGCCCTCAGGGCCGCAGTCTCTTCTTCAAATCTATCTTGACTGGGAAAGAGGTGGACTCTGGGGTTTAAGATGAGCATCCATACAGCAGGGGGCTGGCATTGCAAGGTGTTTCGGCAGGGGTTTCCTGTGCCATTAACCCCTAGAGGGCACCCAGAGGTGGAAGTGCAGCAGTGCTGCAGGGGGTTCCCCATCTCTGGGTGGCACTGCCTGCCCTATGGAGCCCGTGAGCTAGCTGCCACTGGAAGCTCAAAGTCATCCCATTGCTCCCATCTGATGGCAAAGTGCAGGCAGGGGAACGGAGGGTTTCCCTCTCCAGAGTCAGCCAGAAAGAAGGTCTCCTGTCTCCCTCCTCTGGGCTGCTCACAAGGGCTCTTCCCTCCTGGCCAACCCTCAGAGTACAATTGAGGACTGGGGTACTGTTTACAACTCACAGAGAAGGGCCTGTGCTCCGCAGCGGAGCAGTTGACTGAGCTCCCCCTCCACACCCCCCCTGAGCCAAGCTGGAAGCCAAAGGGAACAGTTAAGTCACTGTGGACAGGCGCCTGACTGTAAGGGGACTTTTAGGGTGCTGTTGGCCTAACTCCTTGTCAGAGAACAGTGAGTAGGCACAAGAGCTAAAATGGATGGTTCTTGCTTCCTGACTCGCTGTGGCTAGGGGGGCTTGCTGTGCCTCCTTCTGAGAAAGGCCAACCTTGACCCGCAGGAAATACATTACAGCAAGTACACGGACCGTCTTGGAGCAGATCGCTAGCTGAAAAACCCCCGTCTCAGATTAAAAGTGAAAATTTACTCAATGCTCCCCTGGCAATGAAAAACTTCAGTACTATAGCCCATAATCCAGGATAAAGTGTCGATATCTGTTCTTGCAGCCCCTCTGGATTGTTGCAACACACACACATGTGGCAGAGCCACCCCCTTGGGGAACCCTAATAGAGGAAGAGCCATACGTAGGAGTGGGTGACCCTGGGCACGGCCCTCAGATGAGGAGGCGTTCCTTGGAAAAGGCACTCAGCCTGTTTCACTGGCATACATCTGCATCCAGGCTGTTTCTCCCGACAAATGACTGTGAGTAGCCCAGAGTCATGGACCATCTCTTAGTCCTCCCTCCTTGTTCTGCCAAGCCCGGACCTATGCCTGGCACAAAGAGGTGTTCAATAAATGTGCCATGGATGCTAGCACCCAGTTCGTAGCAGAGAGGAGCATAAACTTTAATGGCCCCCTTCAAAGTGGCTTAAGGTCCTGCTTTCTTGGAACATCTCAGGCAATTGGACTGGCTTTTCAGTGCTCCTGTTCTGCCTCCTGGTCCTTTGTGTGGTGCCTGGGGTCTTAAACGCTTACACGCTGCTATCCAAACTACCGTAACAGGCCTCCATTCACCTGGAGTAGAGGTGCCCTGGTGGCTTAGGGGTTATCCAGTGGGCTGCTAACCTCAAGGTCACCAGCCCCTCCACTGCAGCCCCTCCACTGCAGACTTGGCTTTCTTCTCCTGTAGAGAGTGAGAGTCTCAAAACCCTCAGGGTCGCTCTGAGTCAGAATCGCCTTGATGGCAGTGAGTTTTGTTTTACTCCCCTGGAGCGGCAGAGGAAGCAGCAGCAGTCGGGAGGGGGGTGGGGAAGGGGGAGGAAATGGTGGCCCTGTCAACATCTGCCTGCTTTGCCACGATACCCAAACTGGACGGTGCCTGGTGACGCAACATTCCGTTCTCAGATTCTAGAGAAGAATCCTGATGGAAAGGGGGATTCGAAGGGGAACAGGATTTCAAACTTTCAGTGGACTCCAGACTTTTGGAGCTCTGGGGGCTGGAGGAACCCAGAAATGATCGCCCTGAGCTCATCTTTAAGCCTTTAGCACTTCTCCTTGATGCTTGCTTCAAACCTAACAGCTGTTTAGCCAGACCTGGAAAGAATGCCTTCCTTGAGCACTGTGCCTTCTCACTGATGTATCTTTGTGGGATTTAATTAACAACAGCATCCCAAGAGGTTGGAGATAAGCTTCATCAAAAAACAAAACAAACAGGGCTGAGCCCCGGTGGTGTAGTGGTTGTGCGCGGGACTGCGGCCCACTGGGACGGAGGTTCAATTCCAGCAGTGGGGCTGGGCCTTCTACTCCCACCACCGGAGAGCAGTGATGCCCCCCCCAAAAACAAACAAACAAACAAAAAACCCTACTGCCACCGAGCAGATTCTGACTTGCAGTGAGTGACACAGGGTAGAACTGCCCCCGTGCATTTCTGAGACTCTACCTCTCCATGGGAGTAGAAAGTCTCTCCCGGGGCGGCTGGTGGCTTTGAAGTGTTGATCTTGCGGTCAGCAGGGTAATCCACTACGCCACCAGGGCTCCTTAGATGGGAAGCTTAGGACTCATGAATTTACATGCCTGGTGGTGGAATACACTGGAAAAGGACAGAGAGACCGGTCAGACCACTTGAAGGATGCAAGCAGCATCCATGCCAGGTAGGAATTATGGACTTGTGTTCTTCGCTGTGCCCAGTCTCACCACATGAAATCACATTTCTTTTAGAAACACAAGGTGGAAATCATCTTGCGACCGTCAAATTCAAGCCCCTCAATGCTCGGGAGATCACGAGGAGGCACAGAGAGGCTGTGCCACGTTCCCAACCCCACACAGCTTGTTAGAGCCAGCACAGGGGCTCTGACCCACGTGTCCTCCCATTGCACCACACTGGCCTGTGGGCTGGGGAGGGCAGCGTGCTTCCTGATGGAGGAGCTGAGTTTCCAGGCCCCGGCCAGGTACACACATGCTATGAAACAGTACTGCATGATTAAACACATCTGTGGCAGCAACGCCAATATCTCTGCAATGTAAGCACTGATGGATGGAAGTTTTAATTACCCAAATCTCTTTATTCTCCCCTACAGAAGGCAGGAAAAAAGAAAGCTGACTTTCCCCCCCACCCCCCCGGCATATTTACTTCATGGTAAAATATAATACAACTCTATAGCATTTGCCGGAAGAGGATGCTAACTGCCATCTTTGCTTCTGTAGCTGAAACAATGGTTCCTTCAGAACGCTTAGATGTAGCCATCTGCTTAGAAGCAGATTAGGAGCCCCAGTGGCATAATGGTTATGCGTTGAGCTGAGATCTGCATGGAGAGCTGTTAGAAACCACCAGAAGCTCCTAAGGAGAAAGACTGGGCTTTCTACTCTGGAGAGTGGAAAGCCAGAGTGGTGGTGGTGGCGGGGTGATGTCACTGCGAGTCCTGGTGGAGACTCGATGGCAGTGAGTTGGACTGGCTTGGTAGAAGCAGACTGCAGAGGGCACTGCGCTTGGTTTCAGATGAGCAGGCTGCTAACCACAGGTGAGTGGACTTTTAATTCAGAGGTACAACCCCCCACCCCATGTGACTGGGGCGAAACTGCCACATGACTAAGTTTCTAGACTAAGCAGATCGCCAATCTCTCTTCAATGGTGTGGTTGACTGGATTGGAACAGCCAACCTTTCTGATCCTAGCCAAGCACTTAATCATTGTGCCACCAGAAATTCTTGGAGTTGAAATAGCACCACTTAGGCTAGGGCCTGAGAGAGACTAGCGAGGACAGTGCAGGGGGGCAGCAGAGGATGAGGGCGGCAAGGCCAGGAGCACAGGGGCATAAGGGCCACCTGGACAGCTCAGCTGAGGAGAGAGAAGCCCCAGGTCTGCCTTGGCTTCTGTCAGAAAGCACCTGTGACTCGTTCACTGATGGTCCTAAGTGAACTACCTCTCAGGGTTTTTGTGATGGTCAAATTAGGTGCACACTTACCCCGAGAGACTCAAATGGCTATATACATGTGAGGCATTATGATTGTTGTTATTGTTCTGGAAGGAAGATGCAGACAGGGCCAGTGGAGGGCCGTGCCAGAGTTTAAAAGGACAAGTTGCTCAAAGCTGCTCCGTGGGCAGGATTCTACTTGGGTTGGTTTCCCTTCCATGACAGTATCTGTACTTTGGTTTCATTCCTAACTCTCCCCCTGAGGACCTTCCAGCGCTTCCTCTCGTCCTGTACAGAGAAAGGCACTTACTTGCTCACCAGCTCCATGAAACCCAGAGAGAGACGTCGAAAGGGGACCCGTGCCTTTCCCTCCCCCATGCTCCTCAGATTCAGAGTCAGAGGCCCCCCAAGCCTCCTCAGTCTCAGAGAGACAGGACACAAAAGAAGCACTTCTTCCCTTCCTTGCCTTCATTTGGCCCTGAGAAGGTGGGGTGCCCAAGGTACAGAAATGAAAGTGAGAATGGGGCTTTGGCAGGGAGGCATCCGCTCCAGATTTGCTGTGGACAAGTGGAACTGCTCATCCCACTGGGCGGCTCCTGTAGTCATGGGATCTTCCACAAAGCCCAGACCTGGAGCATGGAAAATGGATGGAACTCCCCCAAACTATCACCCCGGGAAAACCTTTAAAGCTTGAGCTTTGTTGTGAGTTGAATGGTGGTCCCCACTCCCATCAAAATATGCATTATAAACCCTAACCTCTAAGCCAGTGGTTATATCTAATCCCATCTGGGAATGGTGGCCTTTTTAGAAATCTTGATGAGTCAAGGTCAGTGTCCGGTAGGTTTCAACTCACCTTCTTTGAGTTAGAAAGCTGGTTAACAAGCACAGGAGAGAAGCAGGGGTGGGGAAGAGAGACCTTAAGTCACGCGATGATCACCAAGGAGCCATGTCACAGAAGCTAATGAGACGCAGAGAGAGCGCAGAGAGAGCACGCGTTCCCTCAGAGCTGGCACCCTGATTTCAGACTGCTCGCCGCCCAAATCATGAGAAAATGAATGTGTTTGTGAAAGACAATCACTCGTGGCATTCCTGTCGTAGCAGTGCTAGGTAACGAAGACTTTCCCTAGAAGTCTGCCTGCAGCCTTGCTCATGGGGGCAGGGCGGGGTGGGGTTCGCGGTCATGGAGCCCGTCTTGACTCAAGAGGAGCTGATGTGTAGCAGCTGGGGACGCTGAGAGGTCCTGCCCCACTGGAGAGGGCGCCTGGCCTCCACAAGGAAGATCCTGGGCTAGTTCAGCTCTATTAATTTGCACATGTGCATTTCCCAGACTTCCCACATTACCCGAATGCACCCGGGGCTGGGTCATGGGGAGACAGTGACAGCAGGTTGAGTGGCATGAGGCAGGATGAAGCCTCTGAGCAGTGTCTCCAGCCTCAAGGAGACCAGGCAAGCCTCTGTAGCCAGCGGCCTCTTTGTCTTTCTAGCAGGTCTGGACGTGCTAGAGGTATCCTTCCATTACAGGTTTGGGGCGTGTCTCTCACCCTTGTTTGACTTCAGCCCTCTCGTCACCTGTGTAGCCACCTCCCCCATGAAATAAATGTTTTCTTGGTTCCTGTATTCAGAGTGGTTTGCTGTTTACCTGTTTTGGATGCCACTGGCAAGTCCCAGAGTCTTCAGGGGGACTGGCACGACAACCCTTGATTAAACACCCTTCTCTTTCTCCCTCTGATTGGATACTTAGGCCTCAGGTGTCAGGAGCTTCTCTTCCTTCAGGTCTTGAGGCTGACAGGACCAGCACCTGGCATGTGTGTGCCCTCTACAGCTAGTGTGGTTACTGGTCTACTTGCCTGTTTCCATCCATTGGTAGAAAGACAAGATTTTCTATTCCCCTAATGACTTACAGTCTCAAAATAGGTGCATCAGCAAATGTGGTGAAGAAAGTTGATGGTGCCCAGCTATGAAAAGCAATAGCATTAAAAAAAAAAAAAAAAGATATAGCATCTAGAGCAGTGGTTCTCAATCTTCCTAATGCCGTGGCCCTTTCATACAGTTCCTCATGTTGTGGTGACCCCCACGCATAAAATTATCCTCCTTGCTACTTCATAACTGTCATTTTGCTACTGTTATGCATCACGCAGCCCCTGCGAAAGGGTCGTTCAACACCCAAGGGAGTCGTGACCCACAGGTTGAGAACCGCTGATCTAGTGTCTTAAAACAAGCGGTCATCTAGCAGGGAAGCAACAAAGTCCACATGGAAGAAGCACGCCAGCCTAGGTGATCACGAGTGGTGGTTAGGAATCAGAATCTGAAGTTCCAAAACAAGCAACCAAATCAATAATGAAGGGGTGGGAATGGAGTGGGATGTACCCACCTGTAAGATAAGTGGACAGGCCCTCTCAGCAGAGCCACACGGAAAGGATGATAAATCCAGGGTGCAGTACAGCAATGATGAACGACATAACTATCTTGTAGTCCTACAATACTTCCTCCCCTTACGATTATGGTTTTTATTTGTTTTACCTCATTCATAATGGTAGAGTTGTATATGTTCATTTGTGTATTTAAGATCATTCGGCCCAGGAAAGTCAAGAAAGATAACCCTTCAGAAATAGTAACAGGAGTAGTGGTTCCCTGAGGTTATGGGAAGAGAGAGGTGTGGGGGAAGAAGATGCGGTGGAGAATGAGGAACTGGAAATATTGATGACTGTATGACCCCACTTGATGGGGTCAGACAACAGAATGGGGTGTGAATGGATATGTTGCATTGTGTAAAAGATATGCCTTCCTCCCCCAAAAAACTGTCATAGTAAAAAATAAGAATAAGGGTTCCTGGGGTGGTTTGGTGGGCGACGGAGGGAGGAGAAAAAGAGAATATCACTATCAAGGAGTTCAAGGAGAAAGAAAATGTTTTGAGACTGATTGTGGCAGCAATTGTATAATATCGTTTAATGTGATTGGAAACATGGAATGTTGTGATATCTGAAAGAGCTCCTAGTAAAATGGAAAAGGAAAAAGAAGTGCAGTCTTGGAAACCCACAGGGGTGGGTCTGCCTTGTCCTGTGGTGTCACGGCGAGTCAGTGGGGGGCAGTGAGTGTGGTCCTTGGCAGTCTCACTCACAGTTAGGTGTCCCCACAGTGGCTAAAGCCAGGTTGGCTTGATAATGGGAAACATACATTTGCAGATGAATGAGTGAGTGAGTGAGGCTGCCTAAGTTCCAAACAGAGTTGCCCCCATGGGGCGATCCCTTTCCTTGGGGACTCAGTCTCCTTCTTTAGGGAAATCCCTGCTGGCTCCATTATCCGTTGATTGTTGGAACACACTCCTTTCCACTCCTGTTGGCTGCTGCTGCCCTAGTGGGGGGAGAGGGGAGAGAGCACTAGGGTGCAGCATGAGAAGTTGGGAATGGGCTTTGTGGGGGCAGAGCCCCGACTCTGTCACTTATTACTTGTAGGATGACTAGCAAGTGAACAAAGGACCTCCCCTCTCTGCGCTTTAGCTCCACAATCCATATTGCTATTGCTGAGCCAGCTCTGACTTGGGGTGAGCTCATGCACAACAGGGTGAGATGATTCCTGTGCGTTTTTTATGACCGTCTAGATGTCCACATCTCTGACCGTGCACTTCAAAAGCGACCCAACTGAGAAGACTGTCTCAGCGCGAGGCAGGGCTGTGCCCTTTTGTGCTCCGTGGGGTTTTCACTGATGGATTTGCAGAAGGGGTTGTCAGCTTTGCTTCCTAATCCACCTTAGTCTGGAAGGTCTTTTGAAATCTATCCCCTGTGGATAGCCCTGCTGGTGTTTGAAACATTGGTGACATGGGGTCCTGTGTCCTGGCAGCAGACAAGTCACCACTCAAAAAAAATCCCAATGCACTGCCATCAAGTCAATGCCAACTCATCATAATTAAGTGTGTGTGTGTATATGTGTGTGTCAGTTACTTAATCTCCTGTCAACTTGAGTGAATGCATGAACTCTAGTCTGTCAATGGGGTCATAGCCAATGAGGTCTCTGTGTGGGCATGGCCTTCTCCTGAGGATTCTGGGAACTCCTGTATTTCCTCCCTGGCAGTGGGACACATACTGTCTCTGGTTGGAACATTCCTGTGGAGTTACCAACGAAGGAAGCACAGCCCTGGAGCTGGCGATGCCATGTGGAGACGCACACCAGCACTGAGATACTTCTACCACCACTGGATCCATAAGACTTTCCACCCATTGGTCTGTGATCTTCCTGCATTCAGCATCATTGCATGCCTTTATAGACTGGACTCATATTGGACTTATGGACTTCATCTGGACTGGACTGGATGTTTTCTTAATATACAAGAACTCTTTGCTATAAAGTTCTCTCTTACATACATATGAGTGTCTCTGAATTTGTTTCTCTAGTCAACCCGGACTCACACAATAGGGCAGGGCAGAACTGAGTTTCCAAGACTGTTACTCTTTCCTTGAGTGGAAAGTTCTCTCTTTCTCCCATGGAGCCACTTGTGGTTTTGAACTGCGGACCATATGGTAAGCAGCCGGATGTGTGCCCTCACTATGCTGCCCCCAGGGCTCACTACAGGACCACAGAATGACAGACAAGTGGGCGAAGCAGGGTGATGCGGGTACCTACCTGGCCACCCTGTAGGGGGTTAAGTGATGGCTTTGACCAGGAAGGCCGCCATCGCCCTGACTGGGAGTGCCCCTTCCTGGGCGCAAGTGTTGATGACACGTTGGAGGTTTCTCTGGGTTTCCCTGGCTCTCGCCAGCTTCAGGTGAAGAGTTGAGAAGACGCACCACCATCCCACCTGCCCCTGGGCTTATTTGCTTTTCTCCTTTAGCCCCCTGACCCCGAGAGGTGCAGCAGACCTGGCACGGCCCGTTAGACCGACAGGGCCCAGGAAGTCAGAGCCACACACTCAGGAAGCCGTGACATGCCAGTTCCGGCACCGGAGCCTGGGCACTCTCGCCAGGCAGCCTGGCGCTGCGGAGCCATGGGGAAGCTTGGCAGTGGGTCTGATGTTTCCCCTCCCTGACTGTGTAGATCCAGGAAGCAGGGAGGCATTGGGGTCCATTATCTGCCTTTTGTCGTGAGTACATAATGGGTCCCCATGCCCTGTTTTGACCAGGGGACGGGGACTGGGCAAGAGCAGGAGGAAGGCCTCCCCTGTGGCTGGAGGAGAGAAAGCAGCTGCAGGGGCAGGGCCAGGAAGGGGCATCTGCTGCCAAGCACGGGCTGTACTCTTACTGGTGGGAGTGATGGTTAGTGCTCCCTGACCCGGGGGTCCCTGGGCACAGCAGTTGTGATCCACGGGGTTCCCACTGGCTGCATTTCTGGGACGAGTTCCTCAGACCTTTCTTCCCCTGCCATCTTCGCCTGGAAGCTGAAACCTGCTCGGCATCATTGGAGCTTCAGAAAGGCAAGTGCTGCAGGTCTTCTACATGCCCTCAGGCTCCCTGGGCTCCACGACCTTTGTAGTGTGGGGATGTCATCTGGGAGAGCGCCTCACCCCCACCCCCACCCCGCCCCCCCAGTCCAATTGCTCTCTGGATTCCGATCTTGGGAACAGCCCGTCCCTCTCTGCTCACGCCCTCTCACACACCCAGACCCTCCACCCAGCTGCTCCAAGGCTGAGACCGCCTGGAGCCCCAAGGCCGCATGATGACCAGGTCTCCAATGCCACCTCTGCTTCCCTCAAGAGACAAGGTGGTAGCTGCACATTTAGAGAGAGAGAGAGAGAGAGAGAGAGAGAGAGAGAGAGAGAGACAGAGACAGAGAGAGAGAGATTCCCTCAAGAGACAAGGTGGTAGCTGCACATTTAAAGAGAGAGAGAGAGAGAGAGACAGAGAGAGAGAGAGAGAGACAGAGAGAGAGTTGAGCCTAAGATGGCACACAATTAGTTCCTTCGACAGACAAATTTGCTCCTGAACTACTCTGCCAGCCTGCTAATGAGTCGTCTTGAACCTTGCGCGGTGTTGCCTCTAATTTTGCAGCCTGCTGGGATTTGAGTTCTGCGGACAGCCTCCCTTGCGTTTGGCTTGGAGTTCCAGGCTGAAGCACCGTGTGCTCCCGTTACGGCGCTGTCAGTCTTGTGGCCGCGCGTGATGATATGCTGCACTGTGTGCATCTGCTCTGTGGGCCGCGGGGGCCCGTTGTCATTTGTTGAACCATTTTGTCTTATACGATGGCTCAGCCAGTATTTCATCCCAGGTGGCTTGAACTTCGATTACTGTACACTATTTACAGAGACTGGGGGTGGGGGGAGGGGAGGTTAGAGGGGATGGGTGCGGCGGGGGGGGGTCTTGGGACACCCCACCATCAGCTGCTTTTCCCCGATTCTGAGCTCCTGTGCTTGCCGGTATTTATATCACAGCGGGAAAGCACCCTGACACCTGGTCCCATGTCCTCAACCCTGAGACGGGGGCTGGGGAAGGGGTCTGAACAGATAGAGCTTGACTCTGGGGCCCCTGAGGGGTTGGCAAGCTTGGGGCAATTGAAGAGACGGTCAAGAGCATGCCCTCCATTCCCCCAGAGCCCTGGTGGCTCCTCTTTGTCCCACCCTGCAAGGAGCGCCCAGACCCAGCTCTCCAAGGCAAGACCCTCTTCAAAAGGAGTAGGTAGAGCAGTTATGAAGGGTGAAGAACTGGTAGGTGAGATTCTTCACCCAACTCTGGGAGATCCGGCTCTCCTAATTAGGAAGACGAGGAGGCCTGGGAAGTTGTTAAAGTTACCTGGCAGGGCTTGGAGACTGCTGTCACCACGGACAGATGATAGCAACTCCCTCCCCAGGGCCCCATTATAATGGCAGGGTGGCTTTCTTCTCTAGCAGTGGGATGGCGGGAACACTGGCTATTAGGGGGTGGGGGTCACGTCGTGGAGCAAGGGCAAGCCCTGCCACAGGTGTCACTGGGAAAGTTAATCAAGGCAGCACCCAGCTCCCTCTGCGGAACGGCTGCAGAGCGTGCAGCAGGAAGGACGGGGTGCTCCCAGGGATCTATCTGTGGGCCACCCTCCTTGACTTGGGCAGCCCTCTAGAAGCCTGTGTGCTTTCCGATGTCTTTATTTCCTCCTCCGGGTTGGGGGGGGGGGCATGTGGCTCACTTACCCCGCAGCTTTCCCAAGATCTGTGTGCTTCCCCGCCCTCTCCATACGCTCCCAGCATCCCCTTCTGAAGGTGGCGGCAGCCTCCCTCACACGTGAACATCGACCTCTGTGCCTTGAAGCACCCTTCTCTCCCTGGCCAGGGAGCCCCTGGGGGGTGTGGATGGCTAAGTCCTGGACTCCCCACTAGGGGAACGCTTGGTGGTTCGAACCCACCCAGAGATGCCTCAGAGGACAGCCCCGGTGGTCTGTCTCCTAAAGGTCACAGTCATGAGGCCCCGTGGGAGTGGCTCCACTCTGCACACATGGGGCCACCATGAATGAGCGGGGACTAAATGGAAATTAACAGCAGCGGGCTCGCAAGACGGCAGTCATCAGCCGACGTTTCCCGGCCTGCCTTTGCTCACGCAAGTCCTTCCATGCTGCCACAAGCCACCACCAGGCCCACCTGGCCCGGAACCCTCCCCCTCCCAGGGCACGCCTCGCGCAGGGCACACGCGCGGCACAAACCCAGGGCACATCGCGTGGGAGTCGGAATGGATGTTGCCTCTCTGCACATAGTGGTGCTTTGTGAGAATATGGAAAACGGGTACGGCCAGCCCCACCACATGCACGTGGGCCTCACCATACTGGTGAATAAAAGGCTTTTTCTTAAAACAAAACAAAAAATAAACAGCCCTCGGTAAGCGTGATAGTTACATGATTTTTGTGTCAACCTGAAGTGGAAGAGTGGAGACGTCCGGCCTGCCAATCAGGTCGCAGCCTCATGGCTCCTCCTTGTGGGTGTGGCCTACTCATCAGGAGGCTCCGGGAACCGCCCCTTCTCCCTGCCTTCACCTTCCTGCCATTGCGTCACTGGGAGAGCTGCCAGCGCCACGGCCGTTGGATACACGGGATCTCGTACACACCGGCCAGTGATGTTCCCGCATTCTGCATGGCAGCATGAGGCTTGGGGAATCTAAAAAGGGGCACTGTGGGCTTGATCTGGACTGGGCTGGGCTGGTTTATTGATGCATAAGGCTCTTTTAAAAAAGTCCTTTTATTGGGGACTCAAACAACTCTTATCACAATCCATCCATCCATCCATCCATTGTGTCAATCACATTTGGGCATTTGTTGCCCTCATCATTCTCAGAGCGTTTGCTGTCTACTTGAGCCCTTGGTATCAGTTCCTCATTTTTCCCCCTCCTTCCCCATGCCCTCTCCCTCATGAACTCCTCATAATTTATAAATTATTATTGTTTTGTCATGTCTTCCACTCTCCAGCGTCTCCCTTATACACTTCAATTATTCATTATGATATGAGTGAGCAGAAGTTCTCCCCCCTTATTTTGTTAATTGCATATACTTCACATATCACGTAATTTGATAACTCAATCATATTAAGTTGGTCAGTATAGAAACATTATTCATTTATTCATTATGATATGAGTGAGCAGAAGTTCTCCCCCCTTATTTTGTTAATTGCATATACTTCACATATCACGTAATTTGATAACTCAATCATATTAAGTTGGTCAGTATAGAAACATTGGTCAATATAGATCCTTGTAATTGATTCCCCCTTTTGACTCCACCTTTCCTCCACCCTCCTGGTATCACCATGCTCACCACTGGTCCTGAAGTGTTCATCTGTCCTGAATTCCCTGAGCTTCCAGATCCCATCTGTACCAGTGTACATCCTCCAGTTTAAATTTGGGATAATAGTGGGGTGGTGGTGGGGGGAGCATTAAAGAACTGGAGGAAAGTTGTATGCTTCATTGGTGCTACACTGCACCCTGACTGGCTTGTCTTCTCCCCATGGCCCTTTGCCTACAGATGGACTTTGGATCCCCACTCCCCCTCATTCACAACGATAGGATTTTCTCATTCTTTGACAAGTTCTCCCTTACACATACATGAGTGTCATTGGATTTGTTTCTCTAGTCAACCCGGCCTCCCACATTTAGCCACTTCCTACTCGTGGTGACCTACTGTGTGTCAGACGGGAACTGTTTTGTGCATGTAGACACTAAGAGCTTATCAATGCTGGACAGTGTGCACATCCTCTTGCTTCCTGTTTCCAGCCATCCTGACAGGCCCTTTCTCTCTTTCTCCTCTTCAATAGCTAAAGAAACAGACAGTGAGTTTAGACAGCGAGCTGAGGGTCCCTGAGCTGGTCCTCTCTTTCCCCACTGTGAAAACACACACACACACACACACACACACACACACTGCCATTAGCCTTTTCCATGACATGAGTGTGAAGCACTGCTATGTCCACTCCCTACAGTCACCGTGTGCCCCACCTCCTCAGTACCAGGCACCTATTCATCTGTGGTCCCTCCTAATCCTGAGAGAGGCTGATACTTTCCTTCTCGGTGAAGCAAAGACAATCTCTTTCATTCTAGTGGGGAAAGACCCAGCTGATGGTCAGTCTGTCTGCACTCTCTCCACATTCCAGCTTCTGCAGTGCTGCTGCTGTTGAAGCCTCTGGGGACCGTCTTCGATGATGTCCTGCATGCAGTAAGGACACACGCTTCCATCGGGTCCTCTGGGGAAGCCAGTTGTCCCGTGTTTCACCAGGATGCAAGGGCGCCGGGACATCCGCGTTTGGGAGTAGCCTTGTTGTCAGTTTCGGGGCCACTCCCGGAATCCAGCTCATCCCTTCAGGGGCACACATTTTGCACAGAGTTGACTCATGCCTCCCTGTCAGGAGGCAGCCTCGTTTCTTGTGGGTGATTTGGGGGCACCCTCAGCACGGACTGACATGTTAGGGAGGAAAGCTCGACCTGTTTGTGGATGCATCCTTTGGCTCACTCCTTCTTGTCTCTGACAAGTCAGCCCTTCCTAGACAAAGACTAGACATGGGCTGGCATCAGATGCCGGTGGGGTGCTGGGGCTGTCAAGCGAGTACGAGGTCTCCGTGGTGGGCCTTCAGGTGCGGCTTCTGCACCTGTGGGAAGGGACGATGGAGGGGAGCCATAGCAGTCACCGGCTGTGGGTGCGACTTGGCACCTGGATGCTCAGGTGTGCTGCGTCATCAGCCAGGGTCTCCTGCTATGTTTAGCCCCTCGTGGATCTGCAAGAGGCTCCGTTTCTACACCAGGCATGAGGAAGTTCTTAAATCCCAGCAGGTTGGTGAGAAACAGTCCAGTGCAGTGTCTTCATCCTTTAAAGGCAGTGGGGAACAGCGCCTACTCCACACAGTGGTGAGGGTTAGAGGAAATAGGTGGATGAAGCATCGAGCACTGCTCAAGTCTGGGGTCTTGGTAAAGGCTAACATGTCGGGTTAGGGAGGGGTATGTATGCCCCGTTTCTGCGGTGATAGGAGTGGGCTCCATTTGGGAGCTTGAGAAATGCAGTGTATTGCCACTGGACAGCCTCAAATGGTGGAGCTGCAGCTCCCCATCGGCCTTTCTATTCTAGGGAACCTTGGGGCTGAAGAGGAGTGTGGAGTCATTTCCTATGTCAATTTCATGATGGAGATGTAGGGGCGGAGTCTAGGCTGTTAATCTGGAGATAGCCATTGAATAGCCAATGAGGCCTCCGTGTGGGCATGGCTTTCTCCTGAGAATCCTGGGAAGTCTCGCGGTATTTCCCAATTGGAGAAGAGAGACTTCTCTCTCAGTCTCTGGGAGTCAGTCTCTGAGACGACAAACTACGGACAAGACAAGATGGCAGCATCCGAGTTGCTTGGGGAGCTGGAGGAGAAGCCACACAGTTTACCCTGATGGAACCAGACCTCTGAAGCTGGAGAAGCCACGCGGAGACCCCTGCCAGCGGTGAGTTGCTTCTACCACCACTGGATGCTGTTGATGGACCCAGCGCCGGGATTCTGCGCCCACTGGCCCGTGACTTCGTGAGTCAGAAGGAAACTTTATAGACTGGTATTAGGCATGTGGGCTAATAGCGGACTTAATGAATTTGACCTGAACTAGGTTGGGATGCTTTCTCAATGTTCCATTCCTCTTGTATGTAAACCTTTCCCTTATATCCATATACATGTCTATGAATTTGTTTCTCTAGTCTAACACAAGGAGACCATGGGAGGTCTGACTTTAGCCATCCATCACCCCACTCCCCAAGCCTCCAGGAACAAACATGCAGTGATCAGTTCCAGGCCTGACCACTTGACTAAGAGCCGTGTGTGTGTGTGTGTGTGTGTGTGTGTGTGTGTGAATGCCCAGGTTACAGAACAGCACGGCACTGGGTCTACTGTTGACGGCACTGCTGGGAGCACAGTCCCTCAGGCAGTGGGCAGAGGTGGGTAGCAGAGGGCGCAGTTGGCTGGACTTTCAGCTGCAGCTGGGTCTTGTGGGAGAGGTCAGAGAGTGCACTTGAGGAGGGTGGTCGTCAAAGTTTGACTCATCTTGATGGTCACATCTGTGACTTGCACTTCCTTGCCCCCGGGCAGCGCAAATGGTTCAAGGACTCTGGTGGTGACCAAAGGGCTGAGTGCCTAGATTTGATCCCGAGGTACCTCAGAAGGAAATCTTGGGCTTGATTTTCAAACAACCACCATCAAAGCCCCTAGAGAACCTGGTTCCCCTCTTCACATGGAAGGTCCTGCCAGTGAGCACCAACCTGAGGACATCTAGGAGTGGTCATGGGACTGGAGATTCTTTTATTAGTGTTGTTTTTAATTGTACTTCAAGTGACAAGTTCACAGGGAAAATTGGTTTTCCATCCAACAATTCAGAACACATTTTACCCTGTGACGTGGATGGCAGCCCCCACAATGTTAACAGCCCTCGTCCCACCTCCTCTCTGTTTCTTCCCTTTGTCTCTTTCCCAGCCATTCCTGCCTTCTGTGCTTCATCCTGGAGCAAGTATTGCCCCTGGTGGTCTTCGAGAGGGCGTGCAGAACACTGCCCCCCCCACCCCCCCACACACACACCATGTGTTCATGCTCGAGACTGTTTGGCTGAAGGTGGAGCCCTGGGAGCGAGGTCCGTTCCAGGTCTGACGAAGGGTCATGGTTCTCAGGAGTTCCACCCATCTGTATCCAACCAGCAAGTTAGTCCTTTTTAACAATTATGAGTTTGATTTCTTGTTTTGCTCCCATTCTGTCCAGGACCTCATGACAATGGCCTCTCTAGATCCAGTGTCTCAGTTTGGTTATGGCTAAGAAGGTCACACACCTTTGTCTCCTGTTTATTCTATGACACCTAGATGCTCTCAGTAAGTTAAAGTCATGGAGACCCTATGTAGAACAAAACAAAACACCGCTCCACCCTCTAGCACCCTCACAATTGTTCCTACACCCGAGCCCGTTGCTGCAGCCCCTGTGTCCATCTGTCTTGTTGAGGGCCTTCCTCTTTTCCCATCCCTTCACTTCACCCAGTTGTGATGCCCAAAGTACATGATCCTTGCACATCCTTGTCTCTAAGGAGCATTCTGGCTATGCTTCTTCCAAGGCAGATTTGTTTGTTCTTCTGGTAGCCCATGGTATTTTCAATATTCTTTGCCAGCACTATAATTCAAATGCATCGATTCTTCTCTGGTCTTCCTTATCAAAGTCCAACTGTCACATGCATACAAAGTGACTGAAAATATCATGGCTTGGGCCAGGTATGATTCTACAAGTGGATACACTGGCAGCACATACAAATAAATACCTATGTAGCAATTCAGTGATTTGATTTGTAATCCTCTCAATTGGCAGGTCTCTAGGGAAACTTAATGAAGCTTTATGTTCCTTGAGTACAAGGAAAGAACCAGGGGGCAAAGGGTATTTATAGAGGTCTAAATACAGGCATATACATATGTAAATATACTTATATATGAGGATGGGGAAATAGATCTATGTGCATATATTTGTAGGTTTAGTATTAAGGTAGCAGATGGACATTGGACCTCCACTCAAGTAGTCCCTCAATGCAAGAATACTTTGTTCTATTAACTTGGCATTCCATGATGGTCATCTTCTTGACATAATCACTGAAGACAAATCAGGTGTATAAGCAAATGTGGTGAAGAAAGCAGAAGGTGCCCAGCTATCAAAAGATATAGTGTCTGAGGTCTTAAAGGTTTGAAGGTAAACAAGTGGCCATCTAGCTCAGAAGCAACAAAGCCCACATGAAAAAAAAACATGCCAGCCTGTGTGATCACGAGGTGTCAAATGGATCAGATATCAGGTATCAAGGAACAAAAAATCCTACCATTGTGAATGAGGGAAAGTGCAGATTTAGGACCAAAAGGCCACCTGTAGGCAACTGGACATTCTCTTACAGAAGGATCATGGGGAGGAGACGAGCCAGTCAGGGTGCAGTATAGCAACGATGAAACTTACAAGTTTTCATAGTTCTTATATGCTTCTTCCCCCCCACCCCCCGTACCCCCCACCACATCATGATTCCAATTCTACCTTACAAATCCAGCTAGACCAGAGGATGAACAATGGTACAGATAAAAACTGGAAACACAGGGAATCCAGGGCAGAAGAACCCCCCCAGGATCAGTGGTGAAAGTGTTGATACTAGGAGGGTAGATGGAAGGTGGGATAGAAAGGGGGAACCGATGACAAGGATCTACATATAACCTCTTCTCTGGGGGAAGGACAACAGAAAAGTGGGTGAAGGAAGACATCATACAGTGTAAGATGTGACAAAATAAAAATTTATAAATTATCAAGGGTTCATGAGAGGGGGGAAACATGGAGGGAGGGAAAAAATAAGCTAATACCAAGGTCTCAAGTAGAAAGCAAATGTTTTGAGAACAATGATGGCAACAAATGTACAAATGTGCTTGACGCAATGGATGGATGTGCGGATTGTGATAAGAGTTGTGTGAGCCCCCAATAAAATGATTTTTAAAAAATACCCAAAACAAAACAAACACTAAGACAGTGATTCTCAACTTGTGGGTCTCGACCCCTCGGGGGGCAAACGACCCTTTCACAGGGGTTGCCCAATTCATAACAGTCGCAACATGACAGCCATGAAGCAGCAACAAGAATAATTTTATGGTTGGGGGGGGGGTCACCTCCCCATGAGGAACTGCGTGAAAGGATCGTGGTATGAGGAAGGTGGAGACCCACCGAACGAGGTCGCACCCATCTCTGCAGAGTGCATCTTCCTGAACCAGGGCTCAGCAAACGACGTCTCTTTCAGAACCGACACATGACTCTGAAGTAAAATAGAAAAACTGCAGAGGCCAGTATTCAGACACTGGTGATTTCATTTGCTTGTTATGGCTCTTGGATAATTTTTGAATTGCTGTGAGGAACAGAATTGGCTTTTACATCTCAAAAGCCTGCTGGCCCTGTCCTGAGCCACCATGCTCACGCTGTGCCTGTGCTCAGGAGCCCACAGCGCCCCCATACTTGCTGCTCCCATGTAACCAAAGCCCTCTGGCAGATGTGTAGGGCTGAGGACACCCCGGGTGTCACAAACTTGGCCAAGTTACATACTTGGCTGCAAGGTCAAATCCTTTCACGGGTCCCTCCCTCCCAAGAAAGGTCTGATAATCCATTTCTAAAAGTCACAACTATGGAAAACTCTGAGGAACACGACTGCACTCAGCATGTATCAGGTCACCTTGAGGCCCACAATCAACTAGACAGGAGTGGTGTGGTTCAGGCCCTGGTTTCTAGCTGGCTAAATTCCTGGTCCTCTCCAGCACACATATCCAGGCCTGCTCCTCTTTCTGTCTGGGATCTGCTGGCCTTATTTCTCCCCTCTCCAGGCCAACTCCACCCATCCCTGGAGACCAGCTCAAACCCTCACTCCAGGAGACCTCCTGGACTTCGGGCCCCTGCCCCAAACATGGCTCCACTCCAGACTTCTAGTGTCCTCTTTCAACCCATGATTTACCCAGTGACGTATGCCCCAATCGCTTACTCAAAAGTGCATCTCTTTGGCAGCAGAAGACACACAAAAAAGATATAGATATCAATAATAGCATATATTGTTGAGAATTTGGGGTTGGATCAGAGACCCCCAAACCCAACTGTAGACAATAGGACATCCCCTCACAGAAGGCTCACAAGGAAGGCATGAATCAACCAGGGCTCAGGATAGCACTGATGAAACACACAACATTCCTCTGGTCCTGTGAGACTTCCTCATCGCCGACTATCATGGCTCCAATCCTGCCTTCAGTGCTGGCTAGACCGGAGCATGCATACTGGTACAGATAAGAGCTCCCACCACATGGAAACCAGACCCCTTAGGAACAGAAATGGGAGCAGTGATATCAGGAGAGTAGGTGTGTTAGTCAGGGTAGACTAGAGAAACAAATCTATAGAAACTCATATGTATATGAGTGAGCTTTACATAAAAGGCAAGTGTACATTAAGAAAGCATCCTAACCCAGTGCTGTCCAAGCCTGCAAGTCCAACATTAGCCCCTGAGTCCAACACCAATCTACAAAATCCTCCTCCATCTCACAAAACACATGCAATGATGCGGAACCCAGGAGGAAAGCTGAATCGGTGAGCATGTAAACATCTCAGCACCGACAGGGGTCGTCACGCAGCTACTCCAGCACCCAGGACTGCATCGGGGTAGGTCTATGTAACTTCTCCTCAGGGATGTCTAGCAGGAAGTGAGGCTTGCCAGCTGAAGCAGGGAACTGGCTAAGGCAGCTGCACCCTGGTCTGACCAACAGAGAGCAAGAGATCTGAGAACTAGAAAGACGAGGCTCACCGAGCCATTTATCACACTATCATTCAATAATCCCACATGTGTTTATTGGCCAGGTTTATTGGCACAATAAACCCTTAACTATCTCAGTAGTTAGGAAAGTAATTTCCTCAGTAGTTAGGAAAGGGGGAGGGGTAGAGGGGGAGGAAGAGGGAACCAATTGCAATGATCATCCTCTCTAGGAAGATGAACAACAGAAACCTGGGTGAAGAGAGATACCGATCCAAGTAAAATATGAAAATAATAATAATCTATAATTTACTAATGGTCATGAGGGTGGACGGTGGAGGAATGAGGAGGAAAAAGAGGGAGCCAATACCCAGGGCTTAGATAGAAAGTACAGTAAATGTTTAGAAAATGATGATGGCAACATAGGTACAAATGTGCTTGATACAATTGAAGTATGGATTGTTATAAGAGTTGTTAAGAGCCCCCCCCCCAAATTATCTTAAATTAAAAAAAAGTGCATCTGTCTCTCATCTGGACCACAGACTGAGGCAGAGTTTTAGCCCCCGGGGGTACACCTATAGCATCCTTAGCACCCGGCACATCTGCAAACCTTTCCGGCAGCTTGATCCATTGAAGCTGGTATGTAATTTGGGAGCAGGTGAGGTGATGGTGGCACAGGGTGAACTTTATGAATGCCCCTGAACTGTCCAGGGGAAGATTGTTGAACTGTCACATGTTTTGTTAGCCATATTTACAGAAAGAAATTTTTTTTGTTTTTTAAGTTCATGAATGGCAGTTATAATATTGTATTTCTGTATTTTTGAAAAACTACAAAATTCTTTTCAGGAGTTGTTCATCCAATACATAATGTATTAGGTTGAACCACCAGAAATTACTGTTTTGTGAGAAATAATAATTAAAAAAAGGAGAGATCAAAGGATTTCTTTTTTTTTTTTTTTTTTTTTTTTTTTGCATCACTGCCCTGGTTGGAGTAGCAAGCCCAGCCTTGCTCCTGGAGAGCTGCTGCTGGATT
>PVJH01022691.1:0-36120 GCA_004026705.1 Nesogale talazaci
GTAGGTGAGTTCTGAGTTACTTCCCTCAAACGAACTTCTCTGATATTCTTCCCCAATTGAACTTCTCTGATATTCTTCCCAGAATGAAAATCAGATACTTCTTGTGCCTTACTTAAATCACAATTAAGTCAATGGAGAAATAACCAACTCCAGGTAGAGTTGAACCTATGGCATTTGTATAAGAAAAAGATTTGTATTTCACATTTTGAGGGGTAAAATTTTGTTCACTAAAGTGAGAGCTTATTTTCATTGATGAATAATGCAATGGGAGGAGGAACATAGTTCAGAATTTCTAAAAGGCATATTCATAAATTTCTAAAAAACATATTCATGAATTGAAACACTTATGATCTACCTATAGGTGTACAACTCATTGAATTTCACAAGGTGAACACATTCATGTAACTGGCACACAGGCCAAGAAACAGTATTATATGCATCTCAGAAGTCCCCGTGTGCCCATTTCTAATTACTACTGCCTATGGCCAGCCCTCAAAATAACCAGTCTCCTGATTATTTTCACTATTGATTAGTTTTGCTGCTTTTGTTCTTCATATGGATGGAAGTGCATATAATGTGCATGGATTTATGGTTGGCTTCTGTGGCTAATATTTTGTTTCTGTGATCCATCAATATTGTTTACTGAAGCTGAGGAAGACACTTAAATTTTTCCTCAAGAGAGACATTGATCTGCCTCTGCCTAATTATATGAGCATTCTCATTGGAGAGACTCATTTTGGGGGATCAATAATATGTCATTATGAACAGAGAGCAGAAGGGAAGGACATATTTTAATAATATATTTATATATTATTGAATAATTGATAAATCATACCATTTATGTGTTTTAAAGATGTAAGCCCTCTTGAAGGGGAAAGCTTACTTGGTGTCTTGGTTCAAGACATTAGCACACCATAGAATTACTCCTCTAGAACTGGTAAATTACAGGATTCTGAAAGGTTGCCAGCTTTTCTATGAGCCTGAGAAACCATGATGTATCTCTCCCATGCCCTCATCCTCTAAAATGCTTTCTCCACCTTATTTTTGACATTAAAAAGAAAACAACAGCACAACGCAGTTGTAATCAAGTCAATTCCAATCCATGAGAATTCCATTAGTACCAGAGTAGAACTGTGTTCCATAGGATTTTCAAATACTGATTTTATTTTTCTGATGTTCGTCACTAAAACCATCCTTTCATGGTACCCACTTCAGGACTTTCAATTAGCAGTGAGCACATTAACCATATGTGCTACCCAAAGACTCACCTTTGACAGAAAAATACCCATTCCCCCAATGCCATTGAGTCAATTCTGACTCATAGCGACCCTATATAGGGTTTCCAAGATTGTAAATCTTTACAGGGGCAGATAGCCTCATCTTTTTCCTGAGGAGGTGGACTTGAACCACTGGCCTTGCACTAGTAGTCCAACACCTACCCAGAATCACCACCAGGATTCCTTCCACCCTGGACATATGAGGTGTAAAATAGATCTTTGTTAAATGAATGAATGAATGAATATAGATAGCTAATGTTTATAATGCACTAACAGTGGAGAACTATATGTACTTATCTCTTGTTTAATCACCTTAGAAACACTGTTGGCTTGATAGTGTAACCACAGTTTGCTAGATAGGGCAACTGGACCCTTGGAAATAACTTGTTTCAGACTCATCCAAACATTACCAGACAGGGCTGGGACCTTTGTTTCAGTGCTCCATTGTCTTCACTACTATGCCTACATACACTCTCTAGAGTTCACAGAGGTTGCCATGGTGCTTGAATTCACAAATGCCCTGTGGGAAAGAGCTCTACCAATTGACAACACATATAACCCGATTTGTTCTGGCCACTTCCCCTCTGGTTGTATCTGTTCAGGGGCCTTTCATTGCCCCACTACTGTTTGTGAGCCCATGGATGGGCTGTAATATTACTTAATTGAGTTCTTCCTCCCTCAGTGTCCCATGTTGACTGCCATGGGACAATGTTGATCAACTGCTCAACTAGAAGAGGATCAGATTCATTCTTGACATTTGCTAAACACTTGCCACTTCTTTCTCTGTGCCATGCTCTCTCTCCAAGCCTTGTCACACCTCCACCACATGCTTGTCACCTGCTTAACTTCTCTTCAACGCCCCTATCTTCTTATGGGGTATATATTGGCCCTGAGAAATATTTGCTAGATGAATGAATGAGGATTTTAGAGTAATCTCTGATATAAATTTTGCTTCTTAAGAAATACTATTTGTCCTCCTGCCTACTAAAAATGCAAGCAGTAACAATGAAATAATATGCATAAAAGAGAAATGCAATATATCTATCCAACAGTTTGATATACAAATAAAAACCTTTATGAAACAAACAAAACCCATAAAATATTTTCACAGCTGGACCAATAGAGAGCATCATGATCAATAGAAAGATGACATCACCAGGGATCTCATTTTCTTGGATCCACAATCAATAGTCATAAAAATATCAGTTAGCAAATAAAGAAATGTATTGCATTGGGCACATCGGCTGCACGAGACTTCTTTAAAATGTTGAAGGCAGTCACTTTGAAGACTAACACGTGCCCTACCTTAGTCATGGTATTTTTAATTATTTCTTTTGCGTGTGAATTCTGGACACTGATTTTAAAAGATTGAAGGAGAATTGATGCATTTGAATTATTGTATTGATAAGAATATTAAATACATCACAACTTGCAAAAGAATGAGTAAATCTGTCTTGGAAGAAGTACAGCCAGAATGCTTCTTAGAAGTGAAGACGACAAGACTTTTTCTCACATGCTTTGGGCTTGTTAGCAGGATCTCCCTGAAAAAGGATATCATGCTTTGTATAATAGTTAGTGGAGAAACAAAGGAGGCCCTCAAGGAGATAGATTGACACATTGGCTACAATCCTAAGTTCAAACACAACAACAATTTTGAGAATGACACAGCCCTGGGCAGTTTTTAATTCTGCTATATATGAAAGTTGCTGCAACTTGGAACTTATCGACAGCAAACTATATCCAAACAGACCAGGTGACATTGATTTCAACTCCTGGTGCCCCTATCTGCATTATATGTCCTCCTCACTATCCATTTTAGATCTCTTGTTGTTCCCTTATCTCTGAGTTTGCTGGCTCCCCACTTCCCCTACTCACCCACTCCTTTCCCATGTTCCCCCAAAACCGCTGGTCCTATTGTTTTCTCCTCAGACTTGTTTGTCCTGTCTATCTTATATAGAGAGACATAAGGTGAAATAAAAAGGAAAACAAAAAATAAAATAAGAAAAAAGATAGCTGCCAAACCCTGTCCTCCAAGTCAGAAGTCTATTTTCAGGAGACTTTGACCTTTTAGAAGCAGAACACTAAGACTTTGTTTTTCCTAGTCACCTCTAGATGGGTTTGAACTACTTTTTATTAGTAGACAAAGCTTAACTTTTTGGCTACCCAAGAACACCAAGATATAAAAAGGGTTGGGTTATTTATAAGATTCTGAGATAACTTCCGATTCATAGCAATCTTTCTTCAACATTTACATAGTGATAAAAATTATGTATGTACTATTTTGTGTTTTATTTTTTTTCTCTTGATATTTCACATGTATTGGGCTTTCCCTAAGGTCACATGAACTACCTTGATTATCATTTAAAAATAGCTGGGTTGTTGCTACTCTTAACTGCTGTCAAGTTGGCTTGTAGCTCACAGTGACTTCCTGCACAATGGAATGAAATGCCTCTTGGTTCTACCCCATTCCTATGATCAGTTAAAGATTGCGAGCCTAAGACTTGGAAGTAGATTGTCCTAGTTCCTCTTAGTCTGGAAGCTCTGCTGAAATGTGCTCAGCCGCAGCAGCACACAAACCTCCAATGGCCATTGGTTGGTGGATGTACAAAAAGGTACCTTGGTTGGAAATTGAACTCAGGTTTCCTGCATAAAATGTGAAAATTCTACCACTGAACCACCACTGCCGCCTTCACACAAGGCAACACCCTCACAATAAGTACATGCTTTGTTTTCTGTATTGCTAATTATCTGGGACAATAGTCATTTAAAAGATGCAGGACTGCAGGTTACTTTGTTGGGTAACTCACCTTTAGGGTATTGTATCTTGATGATGGCAGCTGTGATTATCTGTTTCCTCCTGATTTTATTCCAGGATGTTCTTCTCTGGAGGACAGTATAGTCATGCTGGTAAACCTGAAGAACTTTTACTGACATTCAAGATATTCCTTGTCATCATTTGTCTTCATGTTGTCCTGGTTACATCCCTGCAAGGTACGTGGATGTTTTTCTTTCCTTCTTTCTTGTTTGTTTGTGTCTCTGCTTGTTTATTTTTAAAAATGCTGACATGAAACCTAACTTTGGAATGGGATTATAATAAGGTAGATAGAGGATCAGCCAAATAAAGCAACTTGGTTTTCACAAAAAGGGATCTTTGGAAGCATATGAAACAAGGAAAAAAGATTCAGGAAGAAGGAAGTAGCTAATCTAGCAATACTGAGCTGTAATATCTGTACATGTAACTTCAAGAAGAATATAGTAAGCACAAATGTAAAGAATCATCCTTAGGAATGTGATTGGGGTATTAATATTATTTAAACAGTGCTACTGAGTTGATTTTGGACTTCCACTGTCATCCATAGCCTTCTGTCAATGAAATTTTCATAACTTAAGCTATGAAAATACCATTCCCTCCTTCACATTTGGATTTTTTAAATTTATAATTCTTATTTACAAGGCCAGTGTGCTTAGTCCATGTGGACTTACTTAGTTGACACATCACTTGAATGCCAGCTTGTTTAAAGACAAGCTCTGAAGACACCAGATGCTATACTTTCTGAGAACTTGGCACTAGTTTCTTCACTACACTTTGCTATAGCGCTCATATCTTCAGTGATCTCTTCCTGAGAGCAAACATCGAGCAGGGTCATGTCATAAGAACTGAGTGTTCATAGATGGGGACTTTATTCATTCTTTTACTGATGGGTCTGCCATTTTGGGTTCTCTATTTCTTTCTCTTCTTATTATTTTGTGTATGCACAGTAGAGGTATTCCTGGGTTACATTGTGTTTCTAGTTCCAGTTGTTTTAAGTATTGCCAGGTTGATGTCCACAATGGTTAGACATATTTACAAGCCTACCAGCAGTGTATAAGAGTTCTAGTCTCTTCAGACTCTTCCCAGCATTTGTTGTTCTCTGTTGCTGTTTTTTTTTTAATTGGTCTATCACTGTGGGTGTAAGGTGATAGCTCATCATTGTTTTGATTTACTAGTGATTGTATTTCCTTATGTGTTTGTTAGCCACTGATGTATCATCCTTTGAGTTATCTATTCATGTCCTTTGCCTACCTTTTAAATGTATTATTTGTTTTTTTTATTACTGATGTGTTGCAAAATCCTATAGATTTTAGTAAATAATCCTTTGTCTGCTGTGTCATTGTTAATTTATTTCCTAATCAAGTGTTTCTAATTTTCACTCTTTTATTTTATTTTTTTAATTTTGCCCTTGGTATCAGCTCCTCATTTTCCCCTCCCTCCACACTCCCCTTCCCTCTTGAACCCTTGATAATTCATAGCTTATTATTATTTTGATGTATCTTACGCTGTCCGACATTTCCCTTCACCCACTTTTCTGTTGTCTGTACCCCAAGGAGGAGGTTTTATGTAGATCCTTGTAATCAATTTCCCCTCTCTACCCCACTTTCCGGCCACTCTCACCACTGGTTATGAAAGGATCATTTGTCCTGGATTCCCTGTGTTTCCAGTTCCTATCTGTACCAATGTACACCCACTGGTCTAGCCAGATTTGTAAGGTGGAATTGGAATCATGATAGTGGGGTAGAGGGCAGGGAACACTTAAGAACTAGAGGAAATGTGTATGTTTCATCGTTGCTACACTACACCCTGACTGGCTTGCCTTCACCCTGTGGCCCTTCTGTAAGGGGATGTCGCTTTACCTACAGATGGGCTTTGGCTCCCCAATCTGCATTCCCCTTCACTCACATGATATTATTTCTTGCTCTTTGATGCCGGATACATGACCCCTTTGATACCCGCTGCTCACACATGCTGATGTGCTTCCTCCAAGTGGACATTGTTGCTTCTGAGCTAGATAGCTGCTTGTTTACCATCAATCCTTTAAGACCCCAGGCACTTTATCTTTGGATAACCAGCCACCATCCACCTTATTTACCACATTTTCTTATGCATCTGCTTTGTCTTCAACGATCATGTCTAGAAGGCGAGTGTCATGGAATGCCAGTTTAATAGAGCAAAGTGTTCTTGCATTGAGGGAGTACTTGAGTAAAGGTCCAATGTCCATCTGCTACCTTAATACTAAACCTATAAATATATGCACATAGATCTATTCCCCTCATCATATAAAAAGATATTTACATATGTACATGCTTGTACTTAGACCTCTATAAATGTCCTTTGTCTCCTAGTTTTGTCCTCTATTTCCTTTTATTTACTTTTTATCCCACTCTCATTCTCAGCCTTTTGGGTTGCAGTAATTCCTCTCTGTGACCTTGCCCTTGATCAGTCCCTACCAGGCCTCTTATACCCTCCTTGTCACTGATTTTGGATCACTGTTGTCCCCTTGTCCCCGGGTTGATTAACACCACTTCCTTCCCCATACCAGCAGTCCTGTTATTTTCTCCTCCAGATCATTTATCGCCCCCCATCTTATCTAGATAGACTTGTAGAGATAATAATATGCACAAAAAAAGACAGAGCAAAACAAAGCAACAAAAGAAAACAAAACAATGATGATAACAAAAAAATTGACAGAAATAGAAAAGTCTATAAGTAGTTCAAGGTCTGTTTGTTGACCTTTAGGAGTGTTTTCCAGTTGAGTCAGATGGGGTACCACGCCCTGGACCCATTTTTGGTATTCCCTTGGGACTTCCTTGCACTGATCCCTTGCTATTCTTAGTGTTTTGCCTTGTTGTGGTTGGATCAGATCAGGTGCAATTCCCACCTTGTGTCTCCAGTGTTTTCCTATCTATGGCTGTGTTTCATAGTAAGGCCGGTCTTTTGGGAATTTTTTGTGTGGGGGCATCACTGCCCCTGGTGGGAGTAGGAGGCCCAGCATTGCTCCTGGAGAGCTGCTGCTGGATATGAACCACCAACCCTGTGGGCCGCAGTCCCGCACACAACTATGCCACCAGGGCTCAGCCCGTAAAGCTGGTCTTATGATCCTTTCTGTGTACTGGCTGATCTGAGCAGGGATACCATCTTCAAGGCCAGGATATGCTCCACTGTCCCCCACCCCCTTTCATTTTCTCCATTTTTACTCTTTTAAGGAAGTCTCTTGATGTGATAAATGTTTGATATTTAATAGGTCCAATCATCTATTTTATCTTCCACCACGTATACTTCCTTTATTTTATTTGGTAGTCCATGTAATAGGTCCCATAGATTTATCCCAATCTTCTCTTTGATGATTTGCTAGCTCTGGGGTTTACATTTAGGTCTCTACTACATCTTATATCCTTTTTTTGTGTATGGAATAAGATATGTGGCCTGTTTTATTCTGCTGTTAGATCTAGTTTTTTTTCCAGCATCATTTGTTGAAGAGGGTGCCCTTTTCCGAATTTATGGGTGTTTGGGACAATGTCAAAGATGAGTTGTTTTTAGGCTAGATGTTTTATTTCTGGGTTTCCTATCCTGTTCCATTAGTTTATCATTATACCAGAACAACCTGTTTTGACTACTGTGGTTGTGTAGTAGGTTTTTAGGTCAGGTAGTGGAAGGCCTTCTACTTTGTTATTTGAGACATTGTTTGCTTATCCCAGGTCTTTTCCCTCTCCATATCATATTGGTAATTAGTTTTTCCATTTTTTTAAAAAAAATAGCATTGGGATATTGATCTAAATTGCATTGTATTGGTAGATCACTTTAGGTAATATTGATATTTTAATGATACTGACTTTGTATTCATAAACACGGTATATTCTTATATTTGTGTTGGTCTTCTTGATTTTTTATAATAACGTTCTGTAATTTTCTTTGTACAGGTATTTTATTTTAGGGAGTAGGTTTGCTTCTAGGAAATTCATCTTTGGTGTGGCTGTTATAGATGGCAATTTTCTTGGGGTCCATCTTTGAGCTCTTGCTGGTATATAGTAATCCAATTCATTTCCTCAGTAATGAAAGCTTCACTACTAATTTGCCCAATTGTATTCCCTTGATTTTTGTTTGTTTATTTTCTATTGTTTCAGGCTAGAATTTCTAGGACAATGTTGAATAAGAGTGGTGACAAGGGCCCGCTAGCCTAGTTCCTGTTTCCAGGGGAATGATTTCAGCTTTTCCTTATTGAATGTGATATTGGCTATTGTTTTTTTCATATACAGTCATTGTTGACAAATTTCCTTTCTATTCTTATATAATTGAGTGTTTTTTATTAGAGATAAGTGTTGGATATTTTCAAAGGCTTTTTCTGCGTTTATTGATATAATCATGTGGTTCTTATTCTTGTTTGTATGTGGTGGACTACATTGATTGCTTTTGTAATGTTAACACATCTTTTCATATCTTGAATGAATCCCACTGGGTCCTGATGGATTTTTTTTTATATGTTGCTGGATTCTTTTGGCTAGAATTTTGTTGAGAGTTTTTACATCTCAGTTCCAAAGGAATATTGGTCAATAGTTGCCTGTCATTGTCTCCTTTTGGTATCAGGGTTTCTTAGAATGAGTTTGCTGTCCTTTTCTATATTATAGGATAGTTTTTGTAGAATTGGTGGCAGATTTTCCCTGAATATTTGGTAGATTCCATTTAAGGAGGATTCTGATTACATCTTCCAAGGCCAATTTGTTTATTCTTTTGGCAGTGCATAGCTCAAATGCATCAATTTTTCCTCGTCCTTCCTTATTTGGTATCCAATTTTTCCATACAGATGAGTCGATTAACAATACCATGGCTTGGGTCAGGTGCACCTTAATCCTTAAAGTTATACCCTTGGTTTCCAACATTTTAAAGAGGTCTTGAGCATCAGATTTACTTAATACAAAGTGTCATTTGGTTGCTTGGTTGCTGCTTCCATGAATATTTATTGTGGAGCCAAGCAAGGTGAAATTCTTGATAACACTAATGTTTCTCCATGAATCACGATGTTACCTATTGGTCCAGTTGTGAGGATTTTTGTTCTCTTTACATTGAGATTTTATCTATACTGAAGGCTACAATCCTTAATCTTCATCAGCCAATGCTCAAGTCCTCCTCACTTGCATCTGCATATCACAAACTCCTCATAAAACTTCCTCCAGTACCGATTCTGAACTCTTCTTCGTGTAAGCCAGCTTCTCTTATTATTTACCCAGTGTACAGATTGAGCAAGTATGGTGAAAGGATACAACCCTGACTCACACCTTTCCTGATTTTTAACCATCCCCGTGTTCTGTTCACACCATCGCTTCTTGATCCATGCACAAGTTCCAAAGGAGCACAATGAATTGTTATGGGAGTACCATTCTCTTCAAGGTTTGTTATGATCCACATAGTTGAATGCCTTGCACAGTCTATGAAACAAGTAAACACCTTTCTGGTATTCTCTGATTTCAGCCATGATCCATCTGATGGCAGCAGTGGTATCCCTTGTTCTGCTCTCTCTTCTGAATCCAACCTGAACCCCTGGCAGTTCGCTGTCAATGTATTGTTACAACTGTTGTTAGATGATCTTAAGAAAAAATTTACTTGTACGTGATAGTGATATTGTTCTTTAATGTATGCATTGTGCTGGGTCATCTTTCTTTGAAATCCAAATATGGACCTTTTTCTAGTCAGTTGGAAAAGTAGCTGTCTTCCAAATTTTTGCCATAGATGACTGTGTACTTATAGTGCTTTATCTTCTTGTTGAAACATTTCAGTTGAATTTCCATTAATTCCTGGAACCATTTATTTTTGGCTAATGCTTTCAGTTCAGCTCAGAACTCATCCTGATGGGTGTCCCTACATTGTACATGTAGAAGCTATGAAATTACTGTGTATGTTCCCAACAACAAAATAAATAAAATTTAGGGCAAAACATGAATTGAGGGGGGGAAAATCACTGTAGGATTGTCAGGGCCAAAATCCAGCATTCCCACTTTCCTGTTGAGTGAATGTCCCCAGGGGCATCCCTGGTTAGGAAGTGGCAGAGTCCAGACTGGATGTTTATAATCCATTCTCACGTTTCTGGGGGGTTTCTTTTTCCAACCACAGGGGTAGATGAGGTAAGAGAAAAGAGAAACTCTTCATGAAAATGAGAGCTGTTTGTTAATAATAAGTCATTTAGAAAAAAAAACTCATTTAAAAGTGATGAACATTTCTAAAAAAAAATACAAGGGATGTAAATAGAGTTGGGCAAACAGGATGGTGAAACCAACTCTGAAACCACCTTGGGGAGGGAAGCCTGAAGGCGGCTGAATATATTTCTTTATCTACAGGCCCTAGAAGAAGTCATTTTTACTGTGGTAAAAAATAAATATAGGGAAGCATATATCAATTCACTAATTTTTCCATGTACAATTCAGCGACATTGTGTTCACCATAATCTTTTTTTACAGTCATTTTATTGACAGCTCTTAGAACATTCCATAGATCAATTGTATCAGGCTTATTTGCACCTATGTTGCCATCCTCATTTTCTAATCATTTACTTTCTATTTGAGCCCTTGGTATCAGCTCCTCTGTTTTCCCTCCTACGCCCTTTCTAACCTCATTGACCCCTTTATAAATGATAAATTATTATTGTTTTTATATCTGACACTGACCTCTGTTTTCCTTCACCCACATTCCTATTGTTCACACCTCTGGGGGAGGGAGGATTATGCATCGATCATTGCAGTCCCCCCTTTCTTCCCTCCCCCCCTTCTCCCTATTCTTCTGGTATTACTACTACCAAGGCTGTCCCTGAGGGTTTTATCTGACCTGGATTCCATTATCTTGCAACCATCACAACCTTTCCAGATCAGCCCACTACTATTAATGGAAATGTATGACCACCCCCATCCCCCAAGCCAACGGTTCTCAACCTGTGGGTCACCGCCCCTTTGGGTTCAAACGACCCTTTCATAGTAGCAAACTTACAGTGCTGAATGATCATGGAAAATAATTTTATGTTGGGGGGGGTGGTCACTGCAACAGGAGCAACTGTATGGGGTCATGGCATTAGGAAGGTTGAGAACCAGTGCCCTAAGCAATGACTCTAGCAACCCTGGTGGGGTATGGGGGTGTGGATTGGGCTGTAATCTACAAGGTCAGAAGTTGGAAACACCATCTGCTCCATGGGAGTAAGGCAGGGCTTTCTGCTCGCGTAAAGAGTTGCAGTCTTGGAAGCCCATAGGGCCCAGTTCCAGCCTGTCTTAGAGGCTTGCTGCGAGTTGGCCTCAACTCTCTGGCAGTGAGTTTGCCTTTCTGAGAAACCATGGTTCCTCATGCCCCACTCCCTCCCACTCTTTGTAATCACGTTTCAACATTGATCTCTGTACCTTTATCTATTTCCTGTAAGTGGGATCATATCTTTTCTTCTTGAGCCTGGTTTATTCCACTGACCATGATGTTTTCCAGGTTCGTCTGTGCTCTAGCGTGTATTAGAACTCCATTTCGCTTTACAACCGCATAATATTCCACTGTATGGATAGACAACATCTTTTTTCCTTTTCTTGCTTTTCAAGCTAGTCATTTGTTGATGAGCGTTGGGAGCGTTCTTCCTTTGGCAGTTTCTACCCCTCTGCTTGGAACAATAGCTAGCATGTTGTTGGTCCACAACAATTATCTATAGAGTAAATGAAGTGTTTTGAGATCTGCAAAGTGCCAACTAGGACTTCTTGATCCCCCTTTATTTTGGAGCATTCCATCAAAGATGATCCTTGCAAGACAGGATGACTCTCACTTGCTCACTGTGGACATGCCACCGGGAGGGGCCAATCACTGGAGAAGGACATCCTGCTTGGCAAAGTAGAGGGTCACCCAAAAGGATCGAGGCCCTCAGTGAGATGGACTGACTCAGTGAGTACTGCGGGACCAGACAGGGTTGTATTCTGTTCTGCAGACGATCATGATGAGACAGAGTCAATTTGACGGTATCTGCACAAGTGGTGGCCCAATGGTTATGAGTTGGACTGCGATGCCCAAGGTCCACAGTTGGATACTACCAGCCGTTTCCGGGAAGGAAGACAGGCCTTCTGCTCCTGTAAAGAATTGCAGTCTCAGAAGTTCATGGCGGGGGGTGGGGGAGATCAGCTCTCCCTCATCCTCTAGGGTCGCTGTGAGTCAGCATTGACTCAGTGGCTGCATGTTTGGTTTGTATCAACAACAGTTGTCCTTCAGCACTCCCAATTAGAGGATTTATTTTTATTTAACGATCACTTAGATAGTATTCCCAAGCCGGCTGCTAGTCTAGGCCCTGATAAAAGGCCAAGGTCATTTAAACAGCATCCATGGATCCCATTATTGACTCCGTTTTGCAGGTGAGAAGACTGAGGCGCTCGTGAGCTGAGCCACTTGCCCCACGCAGAGCTGGACCCAAACGCAGGCTGCTCTGTCTCCAAGTGTGCGTGCTTAACTACCACACTACCTTGCCTTTTGCATTTGCAGTCACTCTGCTATTCTAGACTCAATTGCTTGACTTCTGCACACCTGCAGATTAAACATAAAAGGTGGAATCCATCATTCCACGGAGTGTTGAAATGAATGACCCACGTGGTCCATAGGGGCTTTATTCTTAAATACCTTTGGGCTAGCTAGGCAGGCTCTATTCAGTTCAAGGTGCTTTGCATCTGGTCTCTGATGAAGGCCAAAGGGACTGGGCTGCTACAACCATATCAGGTGGTCAGCTGTATGATAGTAACCACTTGCTGGGGGTCCAGTCTCACTAACTGCTGAGAGGACATTATCCCTGACCCAAGAAAATTGACATTCTAACTGGATACTAGACTATGATGATGACACATGAGGGAATTCGAGCTAATACAAACTATAATTGCTCCTAAACTGTGAGTCAGTGCAATCAGGATCTAAAGGACGGTCAAGTCTAAAGCTAAGCCCCTTTAACAGGTGCTATTGGTAACCTCCCCAGAGCCTTTTGACTCATCCAAAGAATCACCTACAGACAGTTCCCATGCATGCTGCCAGCTCCCACATCTCTCCAATAGGGGATGATCTGTAGCCTTGGGGACATGCTTGGCCCGTGCATGGGTCAACCAGGAGTGCCAGGGTGCCAACATGCCCAAACAATGAGTTACTATTTCAAGGTCAAGTTCTTCATCTCTCAAGAGGACCATTCTAAGATGTGTTCTGCCTTCCCCCACCCAGCATATCCCCAGCTGGGTTGAGCCCTGAGGACCCAGAGTAGGTGTGGCAGTCATAGAGTCTGATACCAATTTGATTAAGAGTGTAGGGGTGGAGTCTAGCCTGTCAATCTGGAGATAGCCTATGAGACCTCTGTGTGGACATGGCTTCCTCTGAGACTTCTGGGAAATCTCACGATATATCCCCCCTGTGGAGGTGAGAGACTATATAGACTCAGTCCCTTGGGACGTTTGACTGACAAGACAACATGGCTGCATGCTAATAGATCCTGAGTCCTGGAATCTGGAAGAGCTCGGAGAAGCCACATGGGCTTGCCCTGATGGAACCAGACCTCTGGGGCTTGAAAAGTCAAGTGGAAACGCCTACCAGTGCTGAAATGCTTCTACCACCACTGGATACACAAGACTCTGCACCTACTGGCCTGTGATTGTTCTGACGTCATTGCATGTGCTTCGTGAGTCTGAAGAAGACTTTATAGATTGGTATAGGACATATGGGCTAATATTGGACTTATGGACTTGGTCTGGACTGGGTTGGGATGCTTTCTCAATGTTGCATTCCTCTTGTATATAAACTCCTTCCTTACATGCATCTGCGTGCTTATGAATTTGTTTCTCTAGTCTACCTGGACTAACACAGTAGGGATCTGTTTATTAATGTATATGTTACTGCCCTGCCTCACTTCCCCACTCCCTCCCTCTGCTTCCCGAGGTCTTCCCAATTTGGAAAAAAAGAAAGCTTTCCCAAGGTGCAGCCAAACATTAGCAACCTCTGTAAACCCTGCCCTGTCTCCTCCTTGCTTCCGTTTCTCTTCAGCCCTCATTTTGAACTTGCCATTTCCTGTGTTTGTTCAGCACCTACTTTATAAGTCCTTAGAGTGCTTTGTGTTTTGAAAGTGTTGGGTGAGAAGGGAGACTGGAGAGTTGGCGAACTGGGGGTGGGGTGAGGGGTGTAAGGAAAACTTGATTCTTGAGAGCCCACGTTCCCCGGGCAGGCCTTTCTAGAGGCTGGATATACTTTATCTTATGTAATCCTCAGACTTCACAGAGTGGGTAATTTTCGTCTCCGTTTTCAGATAAAGAAACGGAATCTCCCAGAGAAAGTCATTTTCTTTCCTAGAGTCATACAGCTTGGAAGTGGGTATGTTAGAATTTGAACCCCTGCTGCTGGCGAGGCTGTACTGGTGACATCACACTGGACAGCCCAGGGAACCCTGAAGACTGAATGAGTGTGTCAGAGAGGCTCAGGGAGAAGGAGCCCCAGGGGAAGCCATCAGAGAGCAGCCACTCCCCCTGGCTCTGGGGGATCCGGACTTGCAAACACAGTAGCTTCCATCCTGGAAGCCTCATAGATGACTCAGTAGCTCTTGACAGCAGGGAGAGGTGGGCCTGACCAGGGTCAGATTACCCAATGAGCAAGGTAAGCATGGGCTTACTTGTGCTTGCTTACTAACCTCTATCTGAACAATTTCACATTTCCCTTCAAGTTTCAGCTTCTAGGTCTGCTTGGCATCTGTCTCTCCCCCAACCCCACGGTATGTTTCTACATTATCAAAGGCTCTTTTCAAATAGATGATCCCTGTTAAGGACAGAGTACCCAGGAAGCAAGTTCCACACTTAACCCAAGCCACTACCTTTGAGTTGCTTCCGACTCATCACAACCTTCTCTGTTAGGGCAGAAGTGCCCCTTTGAGTTTCTGAGACTCTAAGTCTTCATAGGATCAAAAAGTCTCATCTTTCTCTTTCAGAGGAGCTGGTGGGTTCAAACTGCTGGCCTTGTTATCAGCAGCTTAATGTGTACAGGGGTCCTCAAACTTTTTAAGCAGGGGGCCAGTTCACTGTCCCTGACCATTGGAGGGCCGGACTATAGTTAAAAAATAAAAAAAAACGATGAACAAATTCACTGTGGGCCCGGGATGAGTCGGCTGCTAAGCAGGACAACAGCGGCAGCAAAAACACCCGGCAGGCAGGATAAATGTCCTCGCATGTGACCCGTGGCTTGTAGTTTGAGGACCCCTGCTTGACTACTTCACTGCAATGTGAAGCCGTTCACTACAGAATAGTAAGTAAACATAATTTGGCATCACTGCCTCTGGTGGTTGTGGGCGCCATCCAGTGCCGCTCCTGAGAGCCGCCGCTGGATTTGAACCACCAAGCCCACAGGCTGCAATCCCAAACTCAACCACTTACACCACCAGAGCTCAGCCCTACCATGCTTATCTTATTAGGGACTCTGCCCCTGAGCCTGACACTCTCTTGTTAGGGCTCTGGCGAGGAGAAAACATCCTTAAATTGTATTGCATAATTTACCAATGCACTTTGGTAGGTAAGTAGACTCCCTTTTAGCCTCTAGTTCGGCTGCCACAACCAATCACCTTTGTCTTGTCTTCAAAGGGAGTTTTCTTTCAGGCGAAGCTCCTCTTTTCCAGAGGGGGAGATGACATAGAAGTGAAAGATGGTTATAATTTTGTTCTTGCAGAGTTGCCTTCTCCATTTGGAAATAATTACATACTTGAGCCAGTTTGGTGATCTCATGAGTTCTCTCTGGGCTCAGCCTAGAGCTTTTCATACTACTGACTTTTTTTCAGGAGTCGATCTGCCTGTAATCCTCCTCCTCCAAACCCTGCTTTCTTTTGCCCTCATAGGCTTCCCCCACCCAAGTCTTTGATCTTCCAAGTGCAGAGAGATTGGTGCTGCACAAGTAGACTGGAGATTCCAAAAAATGCAGGAAACCTGTCTTATTTGACTTTGGCCTCCAGGACCAAACCCAATCCTGGAGCTTTCTTCCTTCTCAAACAGCTGTCCGTAAAAGTGAGATGATAAACACTTGCCACTGGGTTGATGTGACGTTCAGCCAATCTTCCACCAGTCCCCCCTACAAGGCTCACTCTCCATGTTATACTAAAGTATAGTCAGTTCTAAGGGTCCTGAAACCTTATCTGGGGTAGTGACAAGGAATGATCGAGATTCTAAGTGGGCTGCAGGGGAATGTGAAAGCAGAAGATATTTTGCCTCACTTTCCTTTCGACATCCCAGGGGTCTGCATCTCAGCACGCGGGAATGGGAGGGCCAGGAAATGATGCCATGGTATATTTAGGCAGAGAGAAAGTCCAAGTTACTCTCAGCTCCTGTGTAGCCCGCAAAGATACTAATTAGCCCTTATATTCCTACTGGGTACTTGAGATCCAAGGATGAGAGCAGGGCTGCCATGGCCAGGGAGAAAATGACACCTCAGCAAAGACTGTCAACAACCTAAACCAGGGGCCAGATGGAGGATGGGATCGACACAACACTTGGGGGTGAACTAAGGGGGCTTGGGGGGCCCTGAGACTTGGATGGGTTACCCAGAGAATAGACCATCGGTTCTGATGGACAGCACTACAGTGGTGCCAGCTTGCCTTGTAAATGTCAAATTCAGCAGTGGATGAACTAACTCTCAGACCACGCTGTTTCTCCCTGCTTCCCAAAGAACACCCTGTCCCCAACTTGAACATCATCTTGACTACCAGGGAGCAACAAAGGTCACACATTTCTCCCAAAGAAACTCAGTTAGCCAGAGGAGGCTGTTTTAGGCTAAAAGAAAGGTCTTCCCTTCTTTTTTAGATTATTTTTATTGGGGGCTCTTACAACTCTTATTACAATCCATATATCAATAGTATCCAACAGATCAGTACATGTAGCCCATCATTCTTTTCTAGACATTTAGTTTCCAGTGAGCCCTTATAATCAGTTCATCTTTCCCCACCCCTCCCCCCAAACCGCTAACCCTTGAGGCATCTTGATAGATTGTAGGTGAATTATTTTCAAATCTCACATTAACCACTGTCTTCCTTTCCCTCTGGTTTCTGTTGTTCTTCTCCCTGGCTGGGGGTGGTGGTGATGGTGTGTGTGGTTTTGTGTCACTCATTGTGATCAGTAACTCCCTCCCCCCACCTCCCCCGCTTCCCTCTACCCTTCTGGTGTCTCTATTCCCATGCCTGTTCCTGAGTTCCATGTGTTGTGAGTTTTATCTCTGGCCTATACCTATGTCCATGCTCCCCTCTAGTCCAGAGTGGGAAGCAGCACTGAGGTCATGATAGTGGGGCGTGAGGGTGAGGAGGCTTCAAAGGATCAGAGGTCTATTGCGTGGAAAGGTTTTCCTTAAACCATTGGATTTAAGGACCACAGAATGAGCCCTGCAGCAAGCTTAGCAGTTTGAAACCACCAGCTGCCTCAAGGGAGACAAACAGGACTTTCTAGTCCTGCTAAGACTTACTCTTAGACTCTCACAGGAACAGGCCTGTCATATCCTAAAGTGTTGCTAGGAGTCGGCATTAGACTTGGAGGGCATTGAGTTTGGTTTGGGGTCAATCGATCAACTGTGAAACCAAAGCTTTTGAAATTGAAGGCGTGATGCCTTTGGATTCTGGTGTTGGTGAAGAATGCTGAGTATATTATGGACTTCCAGAAGAGTAAACAAATCTGTGTTAGAAGTACAGCCAGAATGCTCCTTGGAAGTGATCATGAGAAGGCTTCTCATATGTTTTGGATCTGTTATCTGGAGAGACCAATTCCCAGAGAAGAAAATCATGCTTGATAAAGTCAAGAGATTAAAAGAGAGGATGGATTGACACTGTGGCTGTGCTAATGGACTCAAACACCGCAACAATTGTGAGGATAGTGCAGGCGAGGCAGTGTTACATTCTGTTGAACAAAGGGTCACTATGAGTTTGAATTAACTCCATAGAACCTAACAACAACAACAAAGGTACATGTGGCTAGATAAATTTGCATGTTAATGAAATTTCATGTAGATCTTAGTTCCATAGTAATCCCACTAGCCATAGTTCAAATGTTCAGTAGTCACAGTAGGCTAGTGTAGTTGATAGCACAGAAACAGAATATTTCCACCATTGCAGGAAGTTCCATTGAGTAAGTGTAACACCCAGATGTTCTGGTGTCTGTATGTGATGCTTGCGGCAGTGGTTTTCTGTTGTTTGTTGTTGCTATCAAGTTAGCTCTGACTCATGCTGAGCTTATTTATGTATAACAGAATGTGGTCTTGCCATCGTCATGATCTCTGGGGTGAGCGAGTCCATTGTTGCAGCTCTTGTGTAGTACATTGCAACCTAGGGGCTCAGCTTCCCGCAGGGATTCATAGAGTTGTCACTGACTAAATTTGGGGAGTAGATCACTGGGCCTTTCTTTCTAGTCCTGCGGTTCTCAACCTGTGGGTATTGACCCCTTTGGGAGTGGAATGACCCTTTCATAGGGGTCACCCGATTCATAGCAGTAGCAAAATGATCACTATGAAGTAGCAATGAAAATAATCTTGTGGTTGTGGGAGGTGGGGTCAGCACAACATGAGGAACTGTATTAAAGGGCCATTCACGGCAATTAGGAAAGTTGAGAACCACTGTTACAAGCGGCTGTAGTATGAAAGCTCTGTTGAAATGTTTCCACTGCTGGTGATCCTACTGGTTTCTAACTGCTGACCTTGTGATTAGCTGCCTAGTGCTTAACCATTAAACCACTAGGCTCCTTAAAAGTTACTACAGTACAAACTACCGGCAGCAAAGCGCCCCCACATTCTACTGGTATCGATTGCAGGAGCTTGTGCGTAAGAATGCAGACTTGCTGGAGTCACTCAAGAAAAGGTTGAACAACTGTTATTCCAGAACAGAAATGAAACTGATGCATCAGCAAAGGTGACTCCAACATACTAAAAGCATATGGCTGTGCAAATAGCAGAATCTGATCAGATAAGACAGTTTAAGTAATTTCTTGGAACCTACAATAAATTTACAGAAACCTGCTTTCTGGACTGTGTTAAAGACTTCACAACAAGAGACATAAAACCTGAAGAGACTGTGTGTTCAGAGCCTTGCTTACAGAAATACCAAAAAATGACATAAATAATATCCACGAGATTTCAGGAATATCATATTCAGCAGAATGAAGCTCTGGCAGTCAAAGCAGGACTCGTTGGCCAACCACAATAGAGATGCATGGACCTGGGATGTGATGTTGCACTGGTTGGGGGACTCATTAGATAGAATGACTCGAGAGCAAAGGTCACAGTACCAAACTGTCTGGCACATGGGAACCACTGGAGAACCAACTGTTATGTACCAGGGACAATCAAATAGAAGGAGGTCCTGTGCAATGGAAATATTAAGATGCAACACTTGTTGAAGTCTTAAGAATCACAGTTTGGTCGTTGATTAGAAAAATAAACTTTTGTTTCTTCAAAAAAAAGTTACTACAGTGATGTATCATTCTGTTAATTTAAAGAAGATAGCACTGAAAATATAAAACGATAATAATCTTGATTTGGTGAAGAAATTTTGATGACTTGCAGTTATCTGACCAAACGAACAAGAACTGAAGGCACAGCAATTGCCTTTCAATCATGTAGACACTTTTGCCTTGTTCCCAATATAAAATATGATTTCTTAGTATACCTATTTAGAGTCACAGTAAAGCCTACCACATCCAGAGTCTCTGTCTACAGGATGTAAGTATGAGCGTGCGAAGAACATTCTGTAATAAAATGTTTTAAAAGTAGGGTGCATTTTAAAAAAATTCAAGTGAGTTGCATAATACTATTAGATTGCATGCTCTTTGGAAGTCATTTAAAAAATCCTGCTATAAATCCAGGGCCTGGCATAGGAGAGGCCTTCACAAATTTGAATAAACAAACTTAGAAGTAATTTTTTAGCTGTTTCCTTGCTTATAGACAGAAGGGGTTGGACTAATATGATATCCAGTAATTTCTGTACCTAGGATCTATGTTGTAATTGTCTTTGCCCAGTAAATTCCTAGTTTGCAAAGATGCTATCTTTTGTGGGGGGAGCATCACTGCCCTTTGGTGGTGGGAGTAGGAGGCCCAGCCTTGCTGCTGGATTTGAACCTCCAACCCAGTGGGCCACAGTCCCGTGCACAACCAACCACTGCGCCACCGGGGCTCAGCCAAGATGTTATCTTTAAACTAATTTATTTAAGTAAAATTTCCCCCAGGTTTTGCATTGAGCAGACAAATACAACTACTTAGGACTTATGATCAACAGTACGAAACTATTGAAGATATAGTTCCAAACCAAACCTCCTTCACACTCTGATTTTCTTTAGCCGTATTTATTTGTTCTGTACCTGATTGTTAGGAGCCTAGGTGGTGAAGTGGGTTGTGAGTTGGGCTTCTGAGCACAGGGTCAGCAGTCCAAACCCACCAGCTGCTTGCTCCTTGGAGGAAAAAGGAGACCGTTTGTTCCTATAAAGATTGACACATGCTCAAATCCCATATGGTGTCGCCTGTGAGTAGGAATTGACTCCTTGGTGATAGGTTTGGGGGTTTAGCCTTAACAAGGAGCCCTGGTGACATATAGTGGGTTACTTGTTTGGTTGCTAACCACAAGGTTTGAAGTTCAAAACTACCAGCCACTCCACCAGAGAAAGGTGAGGCCGATTGCTCTTATAAAGATTTAAAGTCTCAGAAACCCACAGGGGCAGTTCTACTCTGTTCTTATAGGGTCTCTATGAATCAAAATTGACTCGATGGCAATGAGTTGAATTTTTAAGCAGTAGTTTCTGAAATAATAAAAATTTCAACTCAGTACTAAGTTTTTAGCTTTACAGTACTACACTAGATTGCCTTCAAGTTTCCTTCACCTTGGAAATCGATTTCAATGAATTTCACTTCCTTGATATGTTATCCAAAGTGATGATGCCAGTGGTCTTCCTAGGAAAATGCCTTCCTAGGTTCCTAAGCTAAGGAAACTTGAATTAGACCAACAATAGATGTTCTCACTAACCAAGCATTAGTGAGTAGATAAGAATGTTTCATATAGTCTGTTAACGAGAATTGAAATTGATGGTTGGAACTGTGATAAGATAGTCTGCTAGTGCAATATGATCTCATCCAAAATAACCACTCCCATTTTACAAATGAGAACATAGAAGCAAGAAATCTTTAAGAACTGACTCAAGGAAGAGTCAGTAGTTGAACCTAAGTCAGTCTCCTTCGTAGTGTAGTTGCTGAATAACACTTAAAACTTGACCTACTCATCCATCCATTGGAAAGGAATTGTTCACAGAAATTTTATTCCTATGCAGAACATATATGTGACAGTCATGTACTCATGTGTCAGTTTCATGATTGGAAGTCTAGACGTGGAGTCTAGCCAGTCAGTCCGAAGCAAGCCAATGAGACTTCTGTGTGGGCATGGCTTTCTCCTGAGATTTCTGGGAAGTCTCGTGGTATTTCCCAATTGAAGAAGAGAGACTTGATTCACTGTCATGGAATCTGTCTACTGACAAGACAAAATGAGATGCCAGCATGCTAATCGATCCTGATTCCTGGAGACTAGAGAAGCCAGAGAGGAGCCCCATGGGCTTGCCCTGATGGAACCAGACCTTTGGGGCCGGAGAAGCCACAGAGAGACCCCTGCCAGTGCCAGGATGCTTCTACCCCAGCTGGATACATGAGACTCTGCCCCCACTGGCCTGTGATAGTCCTGGTGCTATTACACATGCTTCGTAAGTTGGAAGGAGACTTTATAGACTGGTATCAGACATATGGGCTAATATTGGACTTATGACCTTGGGGACTGAACTGGGTTGGGATGTTTTCTCAATGTTCCATTCCTCTTGTATATAAATCTTATCCTTATATTCATGTGTGAGTTTATGATTTTGTTTCTGTAGTCTACCCGGATTAACACAACATACCAAGTTAAAGATAAAACTGGCTGCTGTCAGGTCAGCACCTACCCATATCAAGCACACATGGGTCAGGGTAGACGTGTGCTCCATAGGGTTGTCAATGGATGACTTTTCAAATGAAGATCACCAGGCCTTTCTTCTGAGGTGCCTCTGAGTGGATTTAACGTCCAATCTTTTTTTTTTTTGGGGGGGGGGCATCACTGCCCTCTGGTGGTCGTGGGAGCTACCCAGCCTTGCTCCTGAGAGCCGCCACTGGATTTGAACCGCCAACCCAGTGGATCACAGTCGCACACTCAACCACTACGCCACTGGGGCTCAGCCCATAATGTCCAATCTTTGGGCCAGCAGCCAAGGACATTTGAACTGCTCCTACCATCCAGGGATACCTACATCAGAGTTACAGATTGTTAGAAGTAAAAAAAAATCCCAGATCAACACAAGCTACCGGCAATACAAGGAGTGTTAGAACAGGGACTAGAAATATACAAAGACTTACTGTGGTGGTGGAGTGGTTCTGTGTGGGGCTGCGATCTGCAAGGTCAGCAGTTTGAAACCACCAGCCACTCATCAGGGAAAAAACAGAGTTTTCTGCTCCTGAAAACAGTTACAATCTCAGAAACCCTACCCTATAGTGTCACTATGAGTTGGCGTTTATCTGATACAGTGAGTTTGGTTTTTTGGTTGTTGTTGAAGGGCTGTTCAGGCCTTACCTATGATGCAGGTTAAAGTTTAACATAGCTTCAACAGAGAAGCAATTCAAAAATACAACATTTCCACCTAATTCGGATTTCCATGCAGTAGGAAGAGCCATAATTCTGGATTTTAGCGGCTTTTACTGGAACATGGTTGTTTAGAGAACTGAGTCTTTGTGGTTTATCCCATGGGAGTCTCAATCTTGAGGGTCCTGGGAAAAAGCATGGTATGGATATTTACTGGGAGCAAATCCAGGAGGGTGAGTCACAAAGAAGGGGGATCCATAGTCAGTCTCAAAATGACAGACTCCTCTGTCTCCAGTTCATATTGATTTCATGCCTTTGACCTCGTCAACATGATGAGAAACAACAAAGAGAGAAAACGGAGGCTCTGGAGAGTCATTTTGGAATGAATTAGCAGTTATTAAGGATGCCATAGGTCTCTGGGTGGTGCAAATGTTTAAACGCTGAAAGGTCAAGAAACTGCCTGGAGGCATCAAGGCAGATAGAGCTGACAATCTGCTTTTGCAAAGTCAACAGCCTTGAAACACCCAGGAAACATTTCTGTTCTGACACCTGTGGGACCCCCCCTAAGTCAGCAGGGACACCAAGACAACTAACATCAGTGATTTCATGACCCTCGGGTAAGGCTGGGTTGTCTAGAGAAACAAAATCAGTGACACACATAATTGTATATGGAATGACTTGTATTTTTCACATTTTTAAAAGAAATATTTCATTGTACCTTTATTTTTTAATCATTTTATTGTGGGCTCATACAATAATTCTCACAATACACACATCCATCCATGTGTCAAGCACATTTGTACATTTGTTGCCATCATCATTCTCAAACATTTTCTTTCTACTATAGCCCTTGGTATCAGATCCTCATTTTTCCCTTCCCTCGCCCACCTCCCTCCCGCATGAACCCTTGATAATTTATAGATTATTATTATGTTGTCATGCCTTATACTGCCTGATGTCTCCTTTCACCCACTGTTATGTTGTCTGTCCCCCAGGGAGGGTTGTCATCCATTCTCCCTTTCTTCCTCACCTTCCTATTACCCTCCTGATCTGGCTACTCTAATTATTGGTCCTAAGGGGTTTATCTGTTCTGGATTCCCTGTGTTTCCAGCTTTTATCTATACCAGTGTACATTTTCTGGTCTAGCCAGATATGTAAGGTAGAATTGGGATCATAATAGTGAGGGGGTGCCCATTAAAGAACTAGAGGAAAGTTGTATGTATCATTGGGGTTGTACTTCACCCTGACTGGCTCAACTCCTCCCCACAACCCTTCTGTAAGGGGTTGTCCAGTTGCCCACAGATGGTCTTTGTGTCTTTACTCTGCACTCCCTCTCATTCACAATGATATGATTTTTTGTTCTTTCATGCCTGATATCTGATCCTGTCAACACCTCATGATCATACAGGCTGGTGTGCTTCTTCCAGGTGGGCTTTGTTGTTTCTCAGCTAGATGGCCACTTGTTTATCTTCAAGCCTTTAAGACCTCAGATGCTATATCTTTTGATAGCTGGACACCATCAGCTTTCTTCACCACATTTGCTTATGCACCCACTTTGTCTTCAGCAATTGTGTGGGACAGTGAGCATCATGGAATGCCAGTTTAATAGAACAAAGTGTCCTTTCATTGAGGGAGTACTTGATTAGAGGATCAAGGCCCATCTGCTAGAAATAACTTTATATCAGGTAGTCATTTTATATTAAGAACATATCTCAGTGTAACCCAAGTTCATGGGTTCGATGCTGGGCTAGAACTGTCTTCTGACTCACTTAGCTGCAAGCTGATGAACCAGAAATGCAAAGTGGGAAGCAAGGAGATGACAGACCAGTTAATCCACCATTACATGGGCCCAAAGTGGGTTCGAACATGGCAGGTTATCAGCAGCTCCCAGGTTGACTCCCAGGATTAGTAGACCACATGGGATCGCCCTTGGAGGCAGACACAGAATCCCAGTCAGCAGGGAGGAGGGAGGACCAGAGAGAGAAGTTCCCAGTGTCTCTTTTATATAAAGGCCTACATCCCTAAGAAGACATTATTACCTAACTGAAATGTTGGACCTCCATCCCTGTCTCCACATAAGTATCATCAAGTGGGCATAGAAATCTAACCACCATAGTACTCTATTAAATCTAGTGTGGCAGATCACCAGCCCCTTTTCATTTCCATCTTCAGCACACAGACTGCATTTCCCAAAGTCCCTTTCAGCTACAAGTGATCTGTGGCTGACTTCAAGCCAACGGAATGTGGGCTGAAATGATATTTGCCACTTGTAGGGCCAGCCATCAAAACTCTTCCACCTGATTCCCCTAATTCTCTCACTTTCCTTGTGTGCATCTCCTCTAGAGCCAACTTGGACTTTTCATGATGAGCGGGGTAGTACCTCTGTCAACTTGAGTCTCTGGTTGCCAGTATGTTGTAAACACCCCTCTTCCTATCCCACATAGCTCTCCACTTGCGGCTGTTGAGGGGACTTCTCAATTGTGAAAAGCAGCTTATCTTTTTCACACCCTTGAGATTTCAGGGTTGATTTATTGCAGCAATTTACATTAGCTTAACTAATACATCTGTCTGACTCTGTCCTTTCTCCCCCGGGGTTGTAGGTACACCCCCAGATTGACCCATAGAAGTGATATGGGGCAGGGTAGGGTAGGGTAGCCACCTCCTATCCTCCCTCAGACTGTCTAAGAAAATTAGGGAAAAAGTCCTATTCTTTTTTGGCAACTATAAAGAAGTACTTATTAAGAGCCTCGCCGTAGTGTTCTGTTGCTTAAACTCCAAAATGCTTTCACACATTTCAATTGTACAAATACAGCAGGGTCAAATTGCTGTTGGATCAAAAATCCCTTAGACAGAAACATCTAAAATACTTCTAGGATATACTAGCAAGTGATAGGATATAATACAAGCGAATCATTTTTTAATGTTTACAACTTTTTGACTTTCAATTTATTTTTGTTGTTGCCTATACACAGCGAAACATACACAAATTCAATAGTCTCTTGATCGCTGATTCTCAATCTGTGGGTCACAACCCCTTTGGGGGTCAAAGGACCTTTTCACAGGGGTTGCAGGATCCTTAACAGTAGCAAAATGACAGTGATAAAGCAGCAAAGAAAATAATTTTATGGTTGGGGGATGACCACAACATGAGGAACTACATGAAAGGGTCGTGGCATCAGGAAGATTGAGAACCACTGCTCTAGATTTACTGGCATGGATGACATTCTTTGAGTTGTGCAACCATCCTCACCCTCTTTTTCTGAGTTGTTTCTCCTCCATACACATAAATTCACTTCCCCCATAAAGTTCCCATGTAATCTTTCAAATTTCTGTTTTTAATTAGATCCTGTGTTGAGTTTAAAATAATTTAACAACCAGTTTGTTGCTCTTAAGTATTTTTTAAAAAGCACTATAGCACAAGGTAGTTTATTATTTCAACATGGTATCAGAACACTGCAGTTGGAGAACGAGTACAGAATGTAAATTTGTGATGTCCACATTCGGTGGTTGTCCAGCTGCCCTCCTTAGAGAGGACCCTAATTATAAGTGTCATTTTCACAACTGGTTTGCTGAACTCAACAAAAAATTAGCTATTGGTTCTGCTGATCTGGTAGGAACCAGCTGAGTCTCACCACTGATGAGATCCTATAATATTCTAAGCAGACCTTTAAATAAAACATGAATGAAGCTCAATTATTATTGGGTTTTAAAAAGATTTCAGGTGTCATTTTTGGTTTAAGGGCAATAGTTTCATATCTCATGGCAACAGTTTCAGGGATTCATTCAGCTTTCCTAGTTCCGTAAGTCTGGAGACTATGAGAAGTTGAATTGCTGTTTTGCATTTTCCCTCTTTTAACCAAAATTCTTCTATAGAATCTTTGATTTAAATGTTCAGTAGTGTGGCTGAGCCAAAGTGCCATAGTGGTTGTGTGCGGGACTGCAGCCCACAGGGCTGCCGTTTCAAATCCAGCAGCAGCTCTCTAGGAGTAAGGATGGGCTTCCTACTCCCACCAGGGCAGTGATGCCATAAAAAATGTTCAGTACTGGTAGTTGGACATCACTGAGTTCTTCTGGTCTCAGGTCAAAGGGGGCAGTTGTTCATGAAGGCAGTCAAATGTCCCAGATCCTTCTCCTATTCCTGACTCTTCTTCCTGTGTTGTGCTAAGTGAATAGAGAACACTTGCTATCCTTCAAATAACTGCTTGCAAGTTTTCAAGATCTAGGCCTTATGCAATATGCTGGGAGGGAGAACGGAAGTAGTAAACGTATTAGGCCAATTAAATGAAAGCATGACCTCAAACCAAGAATCCAAATTCCATGAGCATTTTGGTTGCCCACAAGCAGCCTCAGCAGTTACTCTTTTTGTCATTACTGTACTTTCAGCTACATAACCAATTTCCTTTTTTTTATACATGGACAGCTTATTGATAGCAATTTCAGTCATGGTCTGCAAACCGGCCCTTAACCAATGTGATGAAGAGTCCTTCTTTTCAGTCTATTGTGATCACTACTAAAATGCTCATTGTCCAAACCTGAGGGAGTCATGTGAAGTCAGGAAGCCACTGGGATGTCTTTACAGGCTGTATAAGATTTATAGTACAAGCTCTGTACTTCCTGGGTTCCAGTCTTATCTCTTCCACTTATTAACTGTGACTTTAAACAAGATATGTATACTTTACTTTTCTTACCTGAAAATTAGCATATCATAGTTATGTGCAGATTAAATGAGTCTACGTATGAAGCATACCTGATAAAAAAAACTCAGGAGATCCTAGCCATGATCACTCATGGCCAGCACAGTTTCATAGAAACTTTTGCGATGATGAAAGTGTTCTGTATCTGTGCTATCCAATACCTGTCATAGATGGCTATTGAGCAGCCAGCGTGACTAAGGCACTGAATTTTATCTAACTTTCATTCATTTAAATGTAAATAACCTCACTTGGCTAGTGGCTACCACATCAGGCAATGGAGCAATAGACTATTTCATTTATTGCTTATGAAGTGCTGTATTTCATGCTATGTAAATCAGGGTTCAATCACAGGAGAGGACTGTGAGGACACACACAGAGTAAGGACTTTGCCACGGGGACTTTATCGTACAATTGTGGAGTTGGTTAAACACTCTCTGTAAAGCTGTTGTCTTCATTTCTGGTGCTAGAACTTGAAGTCAACAGGGCAAGCTGCTGGAAGAAGATGATGGCTATCAGGTGGGGAGAGCAAGAACATGCTGGAAGCTACAATTCTAAGGGTGGGCAGTAGCCCAGATGACTTGCTATGTGTCAAGGGCCAGGGATATTTGGGGCAGGGAGAATGATGTCAGGGTACCCTTCACTTATCTGAAAGAATTTGAGTGCTTTATCTCATTCTTCCAAGCCTCTTTTCCTTCCTAAAGTGTACAGCCCCCTTGGCGGAGTTGGGTCTCCACCCAGTAGGTCAGTGGTCCTTTGCTTTTTTACACTTTACTACTTAGGCTCTCTTATTAGTCGTCTTGGCCAAGTGACTTGACCTGTCTGTGTCTCCATTTCCCTCCTTGCAAAATGGGGCCAATTTAGCACATCTGGTTATGAGGACTAAATGAGTTAATATTTATTAAGTGCCTGGTTATAGTAGTACCACATGTATTCTTGTTCATTGTAAATAGACAGTCTCCCTCCCATTCTGGAAAGAATCTACCCTTTGCCCGAAAAAAGAATTCACAGGAGCACACACACAATTGGGGTTTTATTTCAAGGACTTCATGGACATTCCAAAATAGACTTCATAGACCCTTAAGTAAGGAACCATCTAGAAACTCCTGATTTTAAACAAACCAGCAAGCAGTCAAACTCCCAGCTATCAAATTGATTCGAGCCCAGAGAAAACTTGCAGGACAGAGGAGAATGGTCACTGTGATTTTCTGAGATGGTAACTCTTTCTTTACCGGAGCAGAAAGTCTCCTCTTTCCCCCTAATCTCCTGATTAAGAAGCCTTCATTCTTCCCAACATTCTGGAGAGTCCAGATCAGTTCTGGAGAGGTAACAGGACAAGGAGCTAGGTAGATTGTACTATTTAAAGGAGGGAGAAGAGCACACATCCAGGGGCCAGAAGTAGGTAGGAGGGGCTCAGCAACCCATTGACCTGCTTTGCATTTTGTCCAAGGCCCTCCTAGAATCACCGATCATCTGCACTTTGGAAAGTTCCATCAGCTCTGAGCTGAAGTTTTCTTTACTGATGTCATTATTAATCGCTTGATAAATAGGTTATGTAAGAGTACTTATTGAGCAGTGTGGTGTGAGATGGTCAGCCCTTGAGTAAACACGTTTGGGATGTGCCAAATGAAAAAAAATGTTTTCATTCATTTTGTTGGTTATGTAGTAAAATCTGAAAGTACAGTTCTTGGAAGAGTGTCTGTTGTCATAATTCCCAAGGAGCCAAGATAATAACAGGAAAATATTGTTTTGTTTAGGGTTCCCATATATGAGTGCCGAGGTACGGCGGCTTGTTTTTAATCACCTCCCTATGGGTCAGGAAGCCAAGCCTCCTGAAGACTGCCACCAGATTACAACAAATGTCTATTAGTTCTAAAATATGTATGCAAAAGCGACTAACCATAGCCATTTTCATTTCTTTGTATTTTGAACAGTTTCTTGTGAATTCAGGCAAAAGTTTACTGAGCACATTTGTTTCCCATTCAACAATTTGCACACATTTTGGTTTGAGATGCTGGCTGTAATCCCTACAATGTGTAACAATGCCCTTCCCACCTTCTCCAGGGTCCCCTGTTTCCATTCACCCTTTTTCCTTTCCCGCTTGTCTTCATAACTTTCTTTTAGGGTCAATGCTACCCTTTCGATCTCCCATGGTTGATTGTCTTGAAGGGCATGAGCCTCGCCTCTTTTGATCCACTCATAGAAGAGAAAGCCTTTCTTTTTTCCTGTCCAGTTTAAGGGTGACTGAGCCTTGGTGACATTGTTGGTATTTTGGACTGCTAACCACAAAGTCAGATGTTCAAATCCACCAACTGCTCCAAGGCCATGTGCGGGGTGTGGGTGGGGGGATGTGACAATTTTCTCCTGTAAAGATTTACAGCCTCGGAAACCCTATATAGGGACACTGTGGTCAGAATCAATGGAATGACAATGAGTTTGGGTTGGGGTCTGTTTGTTTTGTTTCTGTTGAAAGTATGAACTTGCTAATATTAACCTCTGCTTTAAGAAAACCATCTTGCATGTTAAGTCAACATCTGCTATGGTGTCAAATAGCAGAGAGGAGAAAAAAGAGAAAGAGAGAGAACTGCAGAAACACCCACCCTTGACTTCAAATGACTTGCATGCAGGTAGTTTATTTGGGAGGTGATGCTGGAATCAGGAGTGACAGGCTGGGGAGAGGGCCTTCCTGAAAGAGGACAAGTCAACAGAGGTTCTGTTGGTGAGGTCATTGCTGAGGGAAATGGTGGTTTGGCATTGAATTTTTCAAAGCTGTTTTGTATGTGTATTTGAGAAGACACTTTATCACACGGTTTTCATATCTGTTAAGTCATTAATCCACAATGATTGACTGCGGTAACTGCAGTACTGCAACCAACATTCTTTGGGATCATTCCTCTGTGTACTCCGTAGATTATTTTGCCTCTTCGCTCATAGAGTTGTTCCCCCCTCTTTCCCCTGCTCTCATTTGTATATAGTAAGGGAACCAGATCCCCTGCTATGTTGCCCATATTCCCTTGCCAATTGGGAGTCCTTGAGCGATGCAGATGGTTCACTTGCTCTAAGGCGCTAACTGAAAGGTTGGAGGTTTGAGTCCACCCACAGGTGCTTTGGAGGAAAGGCTTGGAGATCGAATTCTGAAAGCCAGACATTGAAAACCCTGTAGAGCACGGTGTCAATGAGTACCAATGGCGAGAGCTTGGAGGGCAGAAGGAAGGAAGAACTCATGGTCTTTCTCTTGCTCTCTGATCTGGCAACTGTCTCTAATAATGGTTGTGTCATCTCCATGCTTCCAATTCTCTCCCTCTAGGTCTTGCTTGTTCCTTGGACTCATGTAGCATCACTTCCGCCCTGGGTTCTGTCAGCCTTAGAAGTAGCAGTCACTTTCTCTGATGTGCTTCGCCTTCCTGTGATTGCGCTTTCAGCTCTATCCATATCTTTGAACTATTTCCCTGATGTGAATTCCTTCTCTTGAAGGACCTTTCCTGAGTTCTCCTTTCTTGACTGACCCCTGACTGACATCAACTCCTTCAGGGTTTCATCAATCAATCAAAAACTATTCTGGGGCTGAGCCCCGGTGGCGTAGTGGTTGTGTGCGGGACTGCGGCCCACTGGCACGGAGGTTCAATTCCAGCAGTGGGGCTGGGCCTCCTACTCCCACCACCGGAGAGCAGTGATGCCCCCCCCCAAAAAAAAAAACTCTTCTAAACCTCTCCCATAAATAAGGTACTAGACAGGGGTTCCTGGATAATCATGAATGAGTCATCAAGCATCTCAGCATTTAGTTGGGAAAATAAGATGTAGAGCTGAAAAGTTAAATAAGAATTTCCAACAGTCCAAGAATGATCATGGCAACAAATATACAAATATGGTCTGCATACAATACTTGTGTGTATTGATCACGATAAGAGTTCTATGAGCCCCCACTAAAATGATTCAAAACAAACAAGAATTTCAAACAGTCAAGTGAATGGTGTAGTTCAGGTAGACTTGAAGTTGTAAAGAGAGAGGGCCATCACCATTGGCTTCTATGGTCAGGGCATTTTTTTAAAGGGCCAGAGAGCTGATACAAACTTATCATTTTCTAAAACTTCCAATTTTGTAAGATAGGATGAAAATTGAGAATTCTATTTGCAAGCTCTGATTTTTAAATGTTGGTGAATAGTTCAAACAATCAGAGATAGCCATGTGAGTCCCACGGTGTGGATAAAATAAAATTTGTCTGGGAGATTAATTTGGATTGTGTGCATTTGGTAGATAGGTTGCCGTATTAGAGGAGAACTTGGATGCAAAGGACACTAAGATGCCTCCCAAGTCGAAGATTCTGAGGCTGTAATATTTTACAATTGACAATAATAGACAATCAAGCTCTGGCTAGGAAAAGAGCAGTGGGAATTGGAAGATGATCACAGATGAAGATGATTAAGAAACAATAGGGGATTCAAAAAGTCAATGAAAAGTGGAATTTTTAAATTCCATTGAGATTTTCTACAAGCATTTTGAAGTTCCTATATATTAGTAATAATAATATTTCACATTACTATATTAGTTTGTGGTCTATACACTTATTCATTGACAGCAGAGTAAAGTAGAGGTAGACTCTACCTGGGGATCAAATCCCAGCTCTACAGTGAATTTTCTATGAGATGTTGATCAAGTCACGAATCTCACCCAGTCTATGTTTCTTACAAACTAAAAGGGAAGGATGTTAATTTCATGTATTTCATAGAATTGTTGATTGATTAAACAATAAAATACAGAAAACTGTCCCTTCCTAAAGCTGTCCACATCCTAATTCCTGGAACCTGTACATAGGGAGAAAGGGGACTTTGCAAATGTATTTACGTAAAAGTCCTTGGGATGAAGATTATCATCCAGATGAGCCCAACCAATATTATGACTTGAGTCCCTAAACATGGACCCAAAGAAAGGGGTGAGGCAAAAGGGTACCTTGTGAGGACTTTCCCCAACCTACTGGTGCTGGCTTTGAAGATGGAGGAAGGGGGGCATGAGCTAGAATCTGGAAACAGTACTCCATTGTTAGCCAACAAAAAAACAGGGACTTCCGTCTTGCAAGAACCTCCAGTCTCCCAATAAACCCAATAGGCCAGAGATCAATTTTCCCCTAGACCTTCTAGAAAGGAATGTAGCCCATGGACACTTTGATTTTAATCTGCTGAAAACCAAGACTGCATTTCAGAGTCACAGAACTATCCTATAACAAATGTGTGTTGTTTTAAGCCATGAAGTTGATGACACTTTGTTACAATGACAATAGAAATTGTGCACCCCACAAGTTTCCTTCTCCTCACCCCCCCCACTATCATGATCCTAATTCTGTTTTACAAATCTGGCTACACCAGAGCATGTACATGGGTACAGATAAGAGCTGGAAACACAGGGAAATACAGGACAGATAAACTCCTCAGGATCCATATTGAGAGTAACCATACTAGGAGGGGAAGGGAAAGTTAGGGAGAGAATGGGGGAACCGATTACAATGATCTACATATTGCCCCCTCCTCCCAGGGGGCTGGACAACAGACAAGGTGATAAAGGGAGACATCAGACAATGCAAGACATGAAACAATCATTTATAAATTATCAAGGGTTCATGAGGGAAGGAGGTGAGAGAGGGGAAAATGAGGAGCTGATACTAAGGGCTCAAGTAGAAAGAAAATGTTTTGAGAATGATGATGGAAACAAATGTACAAATGTGCTTGATATAATGGATGTATGGGTTGTGAGAAGAGTTGTATGAGCCCCCAATAGAGTGATTTTTTTAAAGACAGAAATTGTGAACACAAACGTTTTCAGCTTAATTTATTTGGCTAGTGTTGCCAGCAATACTATTGAATTCAAGGCCCCAACAAGTATGGGGATGATTGGGAGTGATGGAGGATTAAGATCTTGGATAAATTGCCTTGGAGAGGCAATGGCATGCTAACATTCACATGCTAGTGCTCAGACCACACTTGGCCATGCAGGATGGGAATTTGGGAGGTGGAAATAGCTTTGAAAGAACGTCCCAGGGAGGCGATGTAGGGAAAAAGACTCCATCAGTTTCTTGAATTTCCAATTCCTCTGGCTCTGTTTGGTTCCCATCCCAAGCTCGTGTATGCCAAGTCATGCTCATCATAATGGGACTATATGGACTTTGTTTTGAAAAAAAGTCACCAGGGAGTCATAGTGAATAAATGTTACAGAAAGATCAGTCATTTTATTTATTGACTTAAATTAAGACTTCAATAAATGGATAATGCTTTCAGATTTGTTCTTTGAAAGTTTCCAAAGGAAAATCTGAAATTGTAAATGCTTTCCCTTTCTTTGTTTATGGTGGCTTTTTTTTAACCATGGAAATGATTTATCTCCCAAGAGTGGCATGGTGCTCAAATACATGACTCATTGGAAATGACGACCACCTCATTAGTTGCAACAAATGGGAAGGAAGGAAAGAGCCCAAGAGAAACATAGGCCAGGACTCAGGAAAATGTAAGGCCTCTGGGGACATCTCAGCATTGGACCAGGATGAGTGATATGTGGAGCATCATAATGGGAGACAGGAAAAGTGAATAAACTGTTAGTTAGTGAGCAATTAGCCCCAGAAAAATACCTATAGTAAAAAAAAAGCAGATGATCACAATGTAAAAGTCTCTAGCTTTCGTTTGTCAAGTCCCCTCCCATCTTTCAAGCAGAGTGCTGCCCTGCCTATTTAGAGGTCAGTTCTGCCTGTGGGATGGTCTGCTCTAGTCCCTGATCTCCATTTTGATCAGGTTTTTGCTCTTGATTGTGAGTCTGTGCTTCTCAAACTTGACTACCTAGAGATAATGGACCAATTTTGTGGGTTTCCCAGGAAACTTCCTTCTCTGCTCTGGCCCTCTGTCATCCTTGAGGGGGTCCATTTCCTCTGGTACCAAAGGATTGAAATTCTATTAAATCCCTTGCCCTGTGAGTACATAGTTCAGGTCAAAAGATTTAGCAGTGGAAAAGGTTAGGTTACTGAGCGACTATGATGAGGACCTGGACAAAATTGTAAAAAACATCATATTCACTTCTATTCCCCTCCAACATCACTCTCTCCATCCTCCTGGGCTGGTACTCAACTTTTACCAAGTGCCTTCGTTTTTCTCCCAGCTTATATCCTATTATGGCCCCATGCCACTTCATCTGCACCACTCAGGCAGGGTCATTCTCAGAGTAAACCATATTAAGTACTCCTTAATATTTTCCCACATGCTCTAGTGTGATAGGTCTTTACTAGATAGTCAGAGGAATTTACCTAAATTCCTACTAAAGTATGAATGACCGATTTCCCCTCCATGCTTGCAAGAGTATTTTTAGAATTAAACTCCTGTTATCAGATTCTTTAATTTGTGAAATGTTAATGTAACATGTGGGACAGATAGCTAGAAAAAAAGCAATCATAATTAAATTAGGGCCTCATTGGGAAACTTTAGTCTACATTCAATTCTGCATTCCAGCAGAACTATGATGTGAATTTTCTCAGAAAACAAATAGTAGCCGACCACCATTTCCGCTATCAAGTATGTTTTTCCATGCAAATTTTGTTGTTGAAACATACTTCTCCCTTCCTCATAATTATATCTCCAGATATCACTGTGGAAACAACTTTTCTTTTGTAATTAGAAAAGTTGAAGTTTGTAGGCTAACACCCACCATGGGATAGAGTTGGGGAAGTAACACTCAGGCCCTGGAAAAGGTAGTATAAAATGGTTGAAATTTTCTGTTAAACAATTCGGTGATCGAAATTCATGGAATTTCTGAAGGAAATAATCAAATATGTGTGCAAACATATAGTCAGAGGGCTTTACTGTAGAATTGTTTGTAATCATTCAAATAGCATATACCCACATGCCTATCCAAAAGGATTGTGTTGTATAAATTAATGGTGCATCCACCCAATGAAGTGTCCTGCAGCCATCACAAATGGTGTTGTAGGAAACTGTGGAATGATCTAGAACAATGTTCAGGATATACTGTCATGAGAAAAATCAGGTTATAAGTAGTTTGTGGTGATGATTTCACAGATACAGATACTAACACATGCGTGTGCAGATATAACTTAGTAACTTTTGGTTTACACATTCAGAGAGGTTTGATCAAGTTTAAATTATAAGAATGGAACATTTTGATTTCTTTTTTTAATTAAATCATTTTATTAGGGATTTGTACATAGTTTTTCACAATACATAAATAAACATACTGCGCCAGGCACCGTCACATGTCTGCTGCTATTATCATTCTCCAGTCATCCACCTTTTCCCTTGAGCCCCTAGTATTGGCTTTTCCATTCCTTCCCCTCTTCCCCTGCACTCCCCTTCCCACCAACCCTCAATACTTTATAAATTATTATTGTCTTTTTGTATTATCTGTATTGTATTATTATCTGTCATGTCTTACACTGCCCGACCTCTCCCCCAACCCACTCCCCTGATGCCCATACTTGAAATGGGAGCTTATGTGTATATCCTTGCAGTTGGTTCCGTCTCTCCACCCCACCTACTCTCCACCCTTCCAGCAACTCCAATGTAATCACTGACCCGAAGGGACTCACCCATCCTGATTTCCCTATATCTCCAGCTCCCCTCTCCACCAGTGTACCTTCTCCAGTCCATCTGGATTTGTAAGGTAGAGTTGGGACCATGATGGTTGGGGGGGAGGAAGGCTTCAGGAACTAGAGGAAACTTGTATGCATCATCACTGCCC